>CALNXK010000218.1:277500-322500 GCA_942486035.1 Porites lobata | reverse complement strand
AATCACTAGTTTTTCTTGAAAGGTGTCTGTGACTTTTGGCAGGAGCCGATTACTTTCGGTGATTGATTGCTCGGACACAGATTGAGTTATCGCAAAATGTGACCCCTTTCTAAAGTCCACAGTTTGAGTATCTGCGTATCCACCTATTTTTAGGGGTTGCTTTAAAGTGGCAGGGCATTCAGCAGTTAAGCCAAAAAGTGTAACAGCGTCATCTTCCAAATCAAAAGCAAAAGACATCCACATTGAATTTCCACATTAATATTCTTAGCCACTTTCAGGGCGTCATGCAGTCGGCTCATACTACAGCCCTCCCCTAGTTGGGAAGTCACATGGAGAAGACACGATCATAACGCACGTTGATTGTGAGAGAAGATTGGGGATTAGGTTAAGGCGCGCGCGGGGTCTCATGGGAAGGGAAGAAGGGAAAACAGCTGTCTGCTGTAAAACGGTACTGTTTGTCTGCGTGCCAGTAGAGCTGAACAGCTATATTACTGTCGGACTTCCTTTTACGAGCGTATGAATAGGCAGAGGGAAGAATAATACACCATCCTGTCGCTTTATACTCGTAGTAGACTGTCACTCTTTCCACTGAAGGCCGGTGAGTTCCATGGTTCGTGCTGTTTTGCGACGGCTGATCTGTCATCGAGCTGTGCAAAAACAGTAAGCAATCTTTACAATGTTTGTCTCGTTGGGGATCGGTCGATAGATATTAACGTTATGGTTGCTACTGATTTTGGTTAAGAAACTCTAAACGAATTTGAATTTTATTCTTTAATAAGAATTAACCTATGTGTAGTCCAAAAAACGAAGTTTGCCTCAGGAACAAACCGAAAGCGGAAGTCAAATATGAAGATTCTAAAAGACGCCAAAAAGTGTTCACTTTTGTTTTGATTCAATAGTAATCGAAGGGATTGAATTGAAATCGAATTGATATAATGGCGAAACGTCTCCTGTAGGAATTTGAGTAGTCCTACAGAATTACTTCAGCCTCTTTGAAGTAGGACGTGTTCGTATTGGTGAAGCGGGCGATTGATTGTAAACCAAAACAAAACATTACAACATGATTTTTAACAGGTAATTTTTAGACTAAAGAAAGGTTTTTGTGTCATGGTAGACAATTCATAATCTGAGTGTCAAACAAGGATAAAAGAATTGACGTACTTGATTTAAAAGCCACAGGAAAAAAAATACAGCAAAGATTTTCTTCGGCTGAATAATTAATCAGCGGGATGAAAACTGCACGAAGGCTTTATAAAATTAAAAGAGCTAATTACACATACCAATCTTAAGGTTTTGAATTGAATTTAAAAAAAGAAGGGGATATGGGTAACAAGTACACTGAAACCTATTAAGCGGACACCTTTAATTTGGGACCTTCCCCATGAGGGGTAGCCTCCCACGCAGGCCTTTTTTGGAGAGCTTTTTTTTCATCTCTCCCCACAAACGCCTGCTCAACTGAAGACAACATTCCTTTCCCATGCTTAGCCAATCGCATTGTACCTTCCAAATTCTGTAAGTTGACCTTGACCACAAGATAATCTGATAATTACTTGATATGCATGAAACACTGGGAAAGCTTTCTGACCTCTAATAAAATAATGTTAGACTCAGAGCTGCAAAAATAAGATTTAGTCAAATTTTAGAATACTCCATGCACTGCATAACGTTAGCAAAGGAAAGAAAAGACACTTTATTGCACAACTGTTGATTGGTCACTTACCACGCAAATAAAACAATGGGAAAGGAATGTTGTTTTTGGTTGAGCAGGCGTTTGTGGGGCGGGATGAAAAACGAGCTCCCCTAAAAACACCTGCATGGGAGGCTACTGAGTGTCTGCTTAATAGAGGTTGTCTGGTTAAATAGAGGTTTGTAAAAATTGCGCAATGTTTGTTACTGATTAGCATTCAATGGTTACTCTGTACTGTGATAAAGTTCCATGTTGTTAAGGAATGCTGTACTTTTTGCAAGACTTTTAGGTGAACTTTGATCATGGATGACAATCATACGGCCGGATATCTGTCTAATCTACAGTTTATTGACAGCTAAATGTATTGATTTAACTTTATTGATCGACTACAACTTACGTATTTAAAGGACCTAATCCAATGCTACTATTGTCAATTCAGTGTGTCAGCTTGGTAGAGGTTTTTAACAATAGAAATTAGCAAAATACAATTTACTTTAGTGTCTGCGTCCACTTAACAGAAATTTAGTGTCCGCTGAATAGGGGTTCGTTATAAAGGGAAATATAAGATGTTAATTTCAGGACCTGGCTTAGTGTCCACTTAAGAGAGGGTGTCCACTTAACTGGGGGTCTGCTTAGTAGAGGTTTCCCTGTATGTAAACAAAGAAATGAAAACGGTGATAATCGATTACTGGAAAAGTAGTTGGTATTGCTTATTCAAGATTGAAAGCTAAATGCAATCATTGACAACAAACTTTTATGAAAAGTAGAAAATTAGCAAGGCAAAATTCAATGAAAAATGGCAGAATCTAGATTCAGACAGCAAAAATGGAAAACAAAAGTACAAACAGCGTAAAAATGTCAAATAAACAGTGCATAAAAGCAAGGTTGCAGTACTTACAGCATAGATTATAAAGCTAGTGAAGCGACATCATGAGCTGCCTGTTTTGCTTTACTTTAGCGGTTTTCCTGGCTGACTTGCTCGATCGATTCTCCCTTCAGATTCTTTGTCTGAATGATAAAACTCTGTTTTCCTTAGCTAATGCTAATAATAGTGCAAGTTTTAAAAGAAAAATGGTTTTAAAATCACAGTTTTTGCTCATTTCACAAAGAACAAACAAACTTGTGAATGAAGCTGCCAATGATTCCGCCCAGGTTAGCGGGCAAGATTGTAAACAACCACCCGCTCTCGGAACCAACCAGATTGCAGGATTGAAGAATTCCGCCTACTCGCTAACTAAGAAAAATCTAAATAAAGATATTTTCTGGAACCACATGTAGTAAATAAATGTAATGTCTTGTATCTGGTGTACTCTGGGGACTGACTTGTGACTTGCCATAGGAGTCCCTGGAACTCAGTCTATAAGAAGCCTATGCCAGAGAAGGAACTCAACTTCTGGCTAAGTCCATCTTGGAACACACTGAAATCCTTGTTCTGGGTCTCAACCTGTGAATCAAGATTATGCACCATGACTGTCCTGTTAAAAAGAGCCATTGTCAATTTGCTAATCAGGTTGAATGGAAATTTGAATTGGTTGCGGGTAATTCGTCAAGTCTGTTGGGGGCCCAGAAGAAGAATATTGGCAATGCTTTGCAGAGTGACGTAACACAGGCTAGTCCACAAGAAGTGCTGATCTCCAAGCTGTGGTACCTGACTATTAACACTATTATCTTCCCTGCCTTCTTACCCCAATACAAGTTGTGAAAACATGAGCGATTGAGAGATGACTACTTAAGCTTAAAGGGCACTCAAATTATGCGTGTTTTTGACCACCTGAATTTTCTGTCACTCAGAGGGGCACCAATATTGGCATCTACCATACAATGCTCTATTAATAAATCTTGGTAGAAGTTTTTTTTGAATTTTAATTTGCGCTGAAAAGGTGCACAGTGAGCGAGTCCTAATTACTATTTTTATTTATCTTACCTTGCCTTTATCCCTAAGATCCTTGCTTTAACTCATTGGTTGTTTTTTTTTTCTCACTTTTGTTTGTGTGACGATGAAAACCAGCAATTTTAGTGGCAATAACCTTATGCATGCAGTTACTCAGCTATAACTAGTTTTATGGCCCTTCTAGAACATGCAGTTTTGAAGTGATTGTTAGTTCAAATTTCTTGGTTGCTAATTCTTTCTGCTACTGATTACTTCAGTTTTGCACTGTGTATAATTTTATAGACCCAATCATGTGAGTTACAGTTTCCTTGGACTTAACAGTAAGGGACTTTGTCGGCAACAGCAATAGGAACATCTAAAACACAGAAGGATTTTATGAGCAAAACAACAAATCTGTATGTGCATCACTCTTTTTTGTTTATTTCTTTGCCATCCCAGCCCAACTACAATTTTGAGTTGACTAATAAGAATGGGAACAGCAAGGTGACAAATTTTATTGTCTCTCTCAGAACTCGGTGGCTGCACTCCTTTCTCTTCAGTTCCGACCTAACTTCCCTACTTTCAAGTAACTGGGTGACTTGGTACGATGTTTAAGGGTGAAATAGTTTCAAATGACACAAAGCCTTTTTCTCAGCTGGGTTTTTATTGGTGTTACTATTGTCAGATCGTTAGGTTCCTATTGACGGCGAAGAGACACATTTGAGGGTGTCTGTGGTTGTAGAGTTGAGGCATCCAGCCTCCAAACCTTTTTTTTATGACCAAGAGTCTTTATCTGTAACAGTTCACATATACCGGTAATCTATATATTTTTCCTGCCTCTTGCACTAGGTCCCTTTTGAGTTTTTGATTTGAACATTACTACAAAAACAAATTTTCTCCTTGAGGTTAGCTGACTGTCATGTTTCTTGTAGCTAAATTATGGTTGTATATAAAGGATATTACATGACCACATGGAGATATGAAATTTCTTTTGAGTGTTGAATCATATTTCACAAGTGAGCGCAGCAAAAGAGTGAAATATTTTTCAACACGAGAAGAGAAATTTTGTAATGTTCTGTTTTATTATACTAACACCAATGAAATACCATACCATTTCACTTTAATTAATGGCGGTGCGTTTCCCTGTAAAAGGCACAATTTATTATGTAGGCATAGCAATGTTTGATCTTTTTGCATGTGAAGATAACATGTTTTTGCGCAAAAGGTCACCTGGTATTTCATTGGTGTTAAATGCAATAATTGTTTTCTTTCGTTGTAGCTAACAACATAACGAACATGGCTTCTGCTACACCTTCCTATGCATCAACCAAGGAAACAACAAATTTTGCTCATCTCTGTCGTCTTCTTGTGGATGTGGGGTCCAAGGCATTGAGAGACAAGTTTGACAGCATCCACCCACCAGCAGGACTACATGGAGTTTTGACAAAGCCTCCAGCACACACAACACTGCAGATGCTTAGAAAAAAGAGAATTCTCAATCCTACTCAATGGGCCAAGCTGTATCCCCCTACATCATCGGTATCTTCAAATGATTTTGATGTCACTCTTTTGATGTTGCTGTTAAGGAACATATGTGGCTTGACTCCTCCAGCCACTGGTTGGGATAGTCTCCCACCTGCTACAGATAACAGTGCTGAGGCTAACATAGCAAGAGTGAAGTATTACAGAAACCATGTGTATGGGCATGCCAGCCAGGCCTCTGTGGATGATCCCACATTTCATTCCTATTGGCAGGATATAAGCAATGCACTGGTAGGGCTGGGTGCAGATGCAGCTGCTATCACCAAGCTGAAGACTGAGAGCATGGATCCTGTAATTGAGAAACATTACCAAGAATTACTGAGAGAGTGGAAGAAGGATGAGGATAGCATCAAGGACCAACTTGATAAGATTGAAGGTATGTGAGAAAAACACCTGGGGAAATCCCAGGAGAGACCTTATTCTAGGAATGTTTGGGTAGGATTGTGCTGCTGGGACCCTGTTACCATTAGTCTATACCAGACCTACAGTTGTTCAGCTGATTTTGCCACCGTATATATGCTAGACTAAACTCCCAAAATCTCTACTTATCCTAGAGTGCCTATTTTCCAGAAATTACTGAAGTCAACGCTCTCTTTGCTGTTAAACTGAGTTTTGGGTAAATTTAGATTTTAATTTTTTGGATTGCCAATTTCTGGTTTCCATGTTCCTGGAAAATGACCCAAACTGTCTGATTTCTGTATCTTATCCCAGACTAAATATCTTGACATACCCTTCACAGGGGCAGATACCTATAATTTTTATATCCATATATGGCAGTATCCCCTCCCCCGGTAACCTGCGAGCAAGCTCTCCAGGATGCTGTGGCAGTGGGGCCTTTTCATACCACTGTCAGGGCTCCATGGAGAACTTGTACACAGGCTACCCCCTCCTGGAAAATACCTACTTAATATTGTGTAGCTCCAGAAAATATCCATACCCCCCTCCTACGGAGGGCACTTTTGCTTTAGACCCCCCACCCCCCTGGAATGTCCATCCCAGGGGGTACGTGTCATACCCCCCTGCACTCCCTGGAATTTCCGTAATTTTTGAACTTGGTTGGGTACCCTCTGGAAAGAATATTTGTGTCAAAAATGTTGTTGCACTATATTATCATGCGAAAAAATCTTTCTTTTCATGTTAATACGTATACGGTGTCTAATAATCTCAAGGACGTTCTTAGCGAATAAATAACCATAAAGGCAATAACCTACACTACTGACTACACGAATAATGTCATTTGCTAAAGAACTAGTTAGATTCAAACTAAACACCACGTGAACTTTCATTACTTCATTTTAGTTAGAACATGTTACAAGAAGTGCTTAGAAAACGACCAAATTACGGTGAATGAAATGTGTAATAAAGCAACAGCTAGATAACCGGACGTTTACTCTTGAGCCGGTGACAATTGGATTAAAGAAAACTATTGCATATTCCATGAAAAAAGCATTTAGCCGACCGTAGGTAAAAGATGATCAATTCAAACAATAAAACTTGTTTTGAAACACCGGTAACAATAAAATAACTGATAGCTTGCTCAACACAGAAGCTCTGTTTAATTAATAACTCACCAATCTTTCTCAGACCCCTGGAAAAAACCTCTGTAGTCAACCCCTCATCCCCTCGGAAATTGTCTCTTTTTGGACACCCGCCCCCTCCCCTCGGAATTTCCGTTTCCCTCCGTGGGGGGTTATGGATATTTCTGGAGCACATTGGATATGAAGAATGCTACACTGTACACACACTGTTTCACAACCCATTTACTCCTGGTATGTTCACTAAAAAAAGTCGTTTGAACCTGCTCGAGTCGTTTTCTGATTACTTTTTGGCCTAGCCTGAAAAAACAGCTGACATTTCAAATTTTGGGTTTGTATGTGACACTGCACCGCTGGAAAAGTAGGGTTTTCCGGAAACTTTAAGGTACATGTCTGGAACAGAATGGATTCTTTCTTTACAAATGCTAAAAACTATGCCGGAAAGAAACCTCCGCTCGTAGTGTACGACGGCGGTGTTTTGAAATACTTTGTGTTAACGTTCTGCTGACATAACAAAGTAGTTGCTAGCTGTCTACTAGTTTTGGAGTGGTCATATAAAGCGGAAGCTCTCTTAACGGACCTTCTCGTAAGCGGACAGCTCTGCTTACGGCGGTCATCACAAAATTGCCTCGTTGCAATTCCCATACATTTTCTGAAGTTTTAAGCCCCGTGAAAACGGACGCAACATTGTTGAATGTTTCATGTTGCGTCCGTTTGCACACCCTGTTGCATGTTGGTGGGAGTTGTTGCGCAGAGTTTGAAACCGGTCAAACTTTTAGCTACGTGCAAACGGACGGAACAACTCCCAACATTGATGGGAGTTGTTCGCCAACAATGTTGCGTCCGTTGGGACGAGGCTTTACATTCCCGTAAGCTGACATTGCCTGCAGATGGCCGCGCACACTTTCAAGGTGGACGAGTTAGATCTTACTTTGTTTTGAAGCTCTCGTAAGCGGACACCCAAAATGATATTTCGTACGCCTCTGAATCATTTTTTTTTCTTAAAAAAATGGATATTTGTGGCAATGAATTTGCATCAGTTTCGGAGTTTGTTTTTTCATGTACACGTCTGGTTACACTTCAAAGCACCACTTGAGTTTCATGCTTGTATCTGAATTACAACGTCGTCAGGAAAACAGTGCCAAATACTAACAAAATTTTTTTTTGCATTCCAAGCATTTATTTTTAGCTGGGTTAGTTCTTCTATCCCTCGTGAGAGGTTTGACTGTAGGCTGTGGTAGCTGGATCCATTCATTCCAGTCGCCATTAACAATGTGCCTTAAATTCATCTTTCCATTCGTAACGTACTTTAATATTTAACCTCTCAGACGTTTTGCCTTAGTTCTCTTCGTTCGACAGTATGAGAAACAAGTTGTGAGAAGTTTAAGGTTAAAATGATATGTATTTCGGAATCGGAATTTACGGCTACTTTTTTCTTGTCCCTGTCCACAAAGGCTACCCCTTTTAACTCTTCGCTGGACATTTTTCTGTCGCTTTATGCCTTAAACTTAGTTGCCAACTCTCGTATTTGACCTAACAGACGTTCCACGTAAATTTTCTTCTCCAGACAGTACCAGGGACAAGTTTGAAGACATTAAAGTTGAAATGACCACGATTAGAGAAAGGCTAGATACCTTAACACCCGCAGGACAGGAGAACAATGGGGAAGGTAGATATAAGTTCTAGTAGCTAAATACTGTGTTAAAAGTAAACTGCAGCCCACGAATTAAAGAGAAAGGAAGACTAAACGTAAAAGGAGAAAGTTCTGAATGTTGAACCTCTTTATCATTTTCCACGAAGTAGTGAAACCGTTGGGAGTGACTCATTTGAAAATCTGAAAATTTGAAAAGTATCTAGTAGACATTCTTCTTTACATTCTTTTATTTCTTGACGTCTGTAATTAAACATTCAAGTTCTTGCTACGAAACAAATTATGATGCTCGATTTTGGTAGCTTTTTACTTTTTCTTTCACTATTGCAAGCTTTCATGACTTCAAAATATTAACTGCTTGTAGCTCTGTTGTTATAATATTGACTATAACTATGAATATATACAGCATTATTACTTTAACAGTAAGATCTAATAATATTTTTTCGTATTTGCAGTGGCTTTTGATCCAACTGAATATGTCGATGGAATTCGCCAACTGTACAAAATCCGTGAAGGATGGCTTGCACCCTTCCCCTGGTGTGAAGAGTTCCGATTCAACCTTGATAACATTTTTACTAGACTCAAAATAGTCAGCAGGAAAAAAGAAAGGGGAACAAAGACTCGTGAAACTGTTTTAATGGATGACATCTTCAAGCCCCACGAAGAATGCCCACAGCCTAGAACGGTGTTAATTGAAGGGGATCCAGGTATAGGGAAGACCACATACTGTAACAAACTTGCTTACGATTGGGCCACCAAGGAACTCAAACAAGGGGAAGAAACGTCTTCAGGCGGTTCTTTTCCGAAGTTCAAAGTAGTGTTGTCCCTTAAATGTCGAGATATAAAGTCTGACGTTTCGGATGCCATTGAAGAACAACGTCTGTATGGTTCCCCCAAAGAAAAAGAAGAGGAACTCTTTAAGGCCCTTTTATGGGACGCTATTGATGACCAGCTTCTACCGCGAGGTGTAACTAAACAAGAAAAGGAGGAATTCTTCAAATTCGTACGTCATAATCAGCAAGGCGTGTTACTGGTCCTTGACGGAGTGGATGAGTTGCCAGGGAGTCTGTTACCAGCGTTTAAAGAAATCATTCAGGGAAGGATGCTTCCAAAATGTCACATTGTCGTTACAGCACGGCACGAGGTTGGGATGAAGGTGCGTGAATGCTGTGATACCTTACTAGAAATGGAAGGATTCACCGAACTGGACGCGCGAAATTTTATTGCCAAATACTTCAAAACGGAATCGCATTTGGCCCGGAAGCTTTTAGATAAAATAGATTTCGATGATAACCTCAGACAGTTGACAAAGAGTCCATTAAACACTGCACTTCTTTGTCTTCTTTGTGAAGACTTTGATGGTATTTTTCCACAAAGTGGTACACAGCTGTATCTCGAAATAGTAGAGTGCGTTTTAAGACGATACAGGAAGAAAAAAGGTTTACCAGACCCCGAATGTAAAGACCTCATTGACATATACAAAAGTCAACTAAAGCAGCTTGGTAGGATCGCGTGGAAAGGTCTGCTTCACAGCAACTTGTTCTTTGAGAAGAGCGAGTTTGAGAATTGTGCAGACGGATTACTAGAATACGGATTTTTGTCTGTTGAACGTGGCCGGAGTAAGCGGCGACCTTCTCTGTACTATTGCTTTTTACACAGAACATTTCAGGAACTGTTTGCGGCGTTTTATCTCTGTTGCGATGTTGCAAATAAAGAACATTTTCCAGAAAATTTAATTCCCGAGAGCAAATACTTCCTTGAGTTCAGACAGGTGCTTGCGTTTACATGCGGCCTGCTAGCTTCGCAGTCTGAAGAAATAGTCACCGCATTAGTCGCCAGAATTGCTAATAATGTGAACAGTGGCGAGGAATTTTTAATTGCGTTGAAATGCATTGGCGAATGTAAGAACGAAAAGAATTCTACAATGCTTATGTCACTAGCGTGTTCTCTTGGCTCGCTTCTTCAAGTAAATCAAATGAATTTGTCACTTAAAAATTATCCTTTTGGGGTCTTTGGTGACTGTACTACACTAGCAGAAGTAATCAAACGTAATTCAACAATAACGCATTTGAATTTGTCATCCAATTTCTTTGGACTTGGTGACTGGACTGCACTGGCAGAAGCAATCAAACACAATTCAGCAATAAGACAGTTGGATTTGTCAGAAAATAGATTTGGTGTTGGTGACAGTAACACTGTACTAGCAGACGCAATCAAACACAATTCAACAATAACGCATTTGAATTTGTCATCCAATCTCTTGGGACTTGGTGACTGTACTGCACTGGCAGAAGCAATCAAACACAATTCAACAATAAGACAGTTGGATTTGTCACGAGCTAGTATTGGTCTTGGTGACTGTACCATTGTACTGGCAGACGCAATCAAACACAATTCAACAATTACGCATTTGAATTTGTCACACAATCACTGTAAACTTGATGACTTTACTGCACTGGGGGAAGCAATCAAACACAATTCAACAATAAGACAGCTGGATTTGTCAGGAACTAACTCTGGTTTTGGTGACTGTAGCATTGTACTGGCAGACGTAATCAAATACAATTCAACAATAACTCATTTGAATTTGTCATGCAATGAGTTTGGAGGTGGTGTTCTAACTAATTTGATGAAAGCCTTTGTGGAAGCAATCGAACACGATTTAACAATGAGACAGTTGGATTTGTCAGAAAATGGCCTTGGTGATGATAGCCTTGGTGATGGTGGCCTTAATGATGATGCATGTACTGATGCATGTACTGAATTGGCAGAAGCGATCAAACACAACTCCACAATAATACAGTTGAACTTGTCAAAAAATCACCTAAGCGATGGTAACTTTACAGTACTGGCGGATGCAATCAAACACAATTCAACAATAAGGCAGTTAGATTTGTCAGAAAATGGCCTTGGTAATGTTGGCCTTGGTGATGATAGCCTTGGTGATGATAGCCTTGGTGATGATGGCCTTAATGATGATGCATGTACTGACGCATGTACTGACGCATGTACTGAATTGGCAGAAGCAATCAAACACAACTCCACAATAATACAGTTGAATTTGTCAAAAAATGACATAAGCGATGGTAATTTTACAGTACTGGCGGATGCAATCAAACACAATTCAACAATAAAGCAGTTAGATTTGTCAGAAAATGGCCTTGGCGTTGATGATTGTACTCCACTAGCGGACGCAATAAAAAACAATTCAACGATTACACAGTTGAATTTGTCAAGCAATCATCTTGGCGTTAGCGACTGTTCTGCACTGGTGGAAGCAATCAAACACAATTCAACAATAACGAAGTTGGATTTGTCATGTAATTTCCTTCCTGGTTGTTACCTTATTTCGCTGGCAGAAGCAGTCAAACACAATGTAACAATGAGACAGTTGGATTTGTCAGCGAATCTCCCTGACGTTGATGACTGTACTGTTCTGGCGGAAGCATTTGAACACAATTCAACAATAACGGAGTTGATTTTCTAAGAGATTCACCATGGTGATGGTGACTGTACTTGCGGACGCACTGAAACACAATTGAAGAATAACACAGTAGAATTTGTCGGGCAGTCGCGTTGGTGATGGTGACTGTACTGCAGTTGGGTAAGGAATCAAACACAGTTCAACAGTAGCTGCCTTGCATTTTTGAGGCATTATAGTGGCTATACTGAACTGGTTGAAGCAATTGAAGCTATTCAACGAAAAACGCAGTTGAATTTGTCACGTAATGTACCGCGGGAAGCAATCAAGCACAATTCAATAATAACACGGTCGAAGATGTCACGTGATTGTTTTTGATGTTGCTCTTACTGCACTAGCAGAAGCAATTTTAAACACAACAGTAAGACACCAGTAATATTTGTCAGAAAAAAACTTGGCGATGGTGACTTTAATGCGCTGCAAGAGGCTGTCAGAGAGAGTTCAACATCAACACCGTTAAAATCACATTAGTCTCAGTGGCCGTTATTGCACCGGCGAAAACATTCAAACACAATTCAACAAAAACACAGTTAAATTTATAGTTAAAATGATGTGACGTGCGGTATTACAAATCTTAATTAGATTTGAATATCGTTGTTGCAATGGCAATTAAAGCTTCAGGGCTCCAACGGGATTCGAACCCATGGCCTCCGCGGTAGTGCTGCAGTGCTCCGCGAACTGAGCCCTGAAGACCCATACATTGAGAGTCTGCCAGTTTGTTGAGTTCATCTTCATAGCGGAGACTTCATTGGTATAGAAAATGGAAACCTATCGATGCGAGAAATTTTAGTTATGGCGTCACCGTACGTCCGTACGAACTGTCAGAGGAACTAAGTAGACTCTTCAAGGGAGGGGACGGGGAATCCAAGACATGCAGCTTGGAATGCGTTTGTCCTGGCCCCGAAGCGTCAACCAGTTTACCTAGAGGCAGGCAATAAAGTTTTTCCAGTCATGATCTTGAATTTCGTTTGTTTGACTTAATACAAAACAAACTTGGAAAAATAAAGATTTAAGGGTATGCTTATAGCTTGGTCACGCTTTTGGCCACGCTTCAGGACCAGTGTAGTCTCAGGGCCACGGACTGATTGGTGTCGTCGGAACCGTGATGGCAAGTGCGACAGCGAGTGTGTTAACATGGATATGTATACCCACCTGAGAACTGCGTTGGCTACTGAACATTTTAACACAACTGGTCACACAATCAACGACGCTCTAGTTCGCGGAATTATGCTCTGCGGGGAAAATGCGCAACGGGAGCGCCTGGAGAGGCGCCTGATTTTTCAGCTTGGCACCAGTCATCCACTCGGCCTAAACTCCGACTTCCATTTCCTCTAGGCCACCACCAAGTTTATTTTTATTTTTCATTTTTATTTTTTTGTTTCATGGCGTATGCAAACCTTTCAACGATTCCAAGGTACTCCACTGATGAAGGGCCAGAGCTAGGCCCGAAACGTTCGGAAACAAACTACAACTACAGCAAGGCATTTTTGTTAGAGCCCATGGGCTCTTGTTACCTTTTATTGAACTATCTTGTACTTACAAAAAGCTAGCCCGCAAGCAAGCTCTCCATTTGGGAATCGCCAGAGGAAAGGGCTGAATCACGCGTACATGTGAGTTAAGCGGCTTGAAGAGTGAAGACGGCTTATCCTCTCTTGAATTACAGTATATTTATTGCCGCCGTAAGAGAAAGAACCAATCAGAGACGTATTCTGAAAGCTGTGCTTAATTCAAACTCTATGTTTTTGTTTGTGTGAAGCGTTGCGCCTGTCTAGATAGGGAACTTTCGTCCTCATTCTAAACACCTGCCAAGCTCCTTTTTAAAGAAACGAAAGATTTCTTTTGGACTATTAAAACTTCTTTGGATGGTATTTAATTATTTTATTCATTTTTTCACTGTTCGTTGTGAAACACGTCATATACGTGCATGGGCATTTCGGATTTAAAGCTAGCTTGGAGTTTCTTTTGAGGCTACCTCCAGACTATGAATTTCAGCTTGTCTTAAGCTTTATAAATAAATAAAGTCGCGAGGTAAATTACTTTGTCGGAAAAAACTCGTTCTACTCACAGCTTTGGTTAGATGCAGTTGAAAGAATTTTAGAGGTAAGTAATTCGATAAATCAAAGTCGTTAACATATGAGGCCGATCTCAGGAGTCTATCTAAAAAGATCTCCTTAGAGGTCTTCAAACATTTGGCTTTTAACACCTTGGTGTAAAAATTATGATATTCAGAGTGAGTGATTTAATTTGTATACTCAGTCTTGATCGATGCGTATATTATATATGTCTTACGATCTAGCAAAGGCAGAATGAGAAAAGGCCTTGGCTACGATTTTCTTCGCCAGAATTCTTATTTGTTACTCAAGAGTTTCGATTCGAGTTAACTGGCGCTTTCTTTTCGAGCTAAAAAGGCCATTAGAATCTCAGCGATGGTCGACAGTTAAAGATGCGGGGAAAAATGCCGAATTTTATCTTATTTTTCAACAATCCGCTCTTATTAGAATGTTTTACTCAAAATTGGATCTTGTCAAAAGCGTGAGGATTTCATCATTGAGGAGAAAGTCGGGCAAAAGTTAGAGTTTTAGATTATTCAAAGTCTTCCTTATTTTTGGCACGTTTTACATATTTAAAAAATTTAAATTGAAAAATGGAGTTTATACCAATACTGTATTATTATAACTGAGTAAATGTTCGCCGAGACCAAAGTAGCCTGCCAAGCAAGCGTTTCCTCCCGAGATCGTCGAGAAAGTTTGGTCGACAGCAATTTTATTTTTTTATGCTCTCGCTCCAACGTTAGCAAGAAAACTCGAATGGAAACGCCTGCTGCGTAGGCTTAGACCATGGTGGCTTTGTTTTTGAGTACTAAAAGCTAGGTCGTGGCTTCGTACAAGCAGCTGGCGAAAAAATTAATATGCACAACTATAATTTAGATAAAAGGAAATGCAAATTGAGTTCATAGGTATACTTATATTATTTTAAATTGAAACAATAAAACATGATAAAAAATAGTCATTAAGCTATAGGATCTTAGAAGATAGAAAATTTCAGAGAAGAGCAGAAAAGCCGCCACGGCTTTCCGTAACCGCGACGAGTTCCTTATAAATAATTTCAGAGATCTAAACGCTACAGGAGTTTGATCGGCTGTGCACAAGTTATAGAGGTTTTCGCTACATGTAATTAAAGCCTTGTTGACTAATGAGCACGTCCGAGGATTATTAGAACAACAACATGTGTTACAGCTGAGCTTTCATAGTTATTAGTGTATGTCTTTGGAGTTCTCAGCTGATATAAACTATATGGAAAAAACGCCTCCCGACACTGACTGCAGTCATCTAGACCTCAAAATTGGATTTAATGCTGACTAGTTCTTTAGTTGCTCGCAGTGTCGGAAAATAACCGAAAATAAATGTTTTTTTTTTCTTTAAAACCTTCCTTGTTAATGGCGAAGAATTTATCGACATCTGACAGGTGATACTTGGTAGTTTTTTTTTAATGCCTTCACTGAAGATGCACACTCTAGCGTCAGTGAAAACCAGAGTTCACTCGAGTATTAAAGGACATTGGCTTATCGCTCCGGGAAAGTGCCCACAACTTTCTCTTATAACCTCCACATGTTTTAATAGATTAACAGAAATCAATGAAATAGTCGCTAACCGAATTGATAAATAAGTAATAAGAGGCTCCTTTTAAACATCACAAACACCTGTCGACATGTCCATGTCACATGTCTATTGACGAATTGAGGCTAAAAATTTAGGGAATATTTTATAAAACGGTCGTCCTAACAAATAATTTGACAATATTATAAAAATAGTAGTACAGGAAATCTAGCAAAACCTTTGAAAGAAACTGACCCTTTACTGTAGGTCTAAACTGAAAAATGGGAAAAAAATGTTTTAGAAATTACATAAACTGAGGACTGTGAAAACTCCGAGGCTCTCATACATGACTTATTGTCTCTTCAGTACGTCATAATGCGTAGTGTCGCAGAACACAAGTGTGTTCCCGTCGCAGATGTTGAATCATTTGTAGAGCGGTGTATGAGGGCGGTGGGAACTGATCAACATCACTGTAAAGCTCTAGCTCAAGTGCTGTGTGCGGCAGATGTTAGGGGACATTTCACTCATGGACTACACAGATTAGGTAAGCTTATATTGCCAAGCATATACAGATTCTAGACCGCATCAGTGTGATCAGAGCTGAAATCATACATACTACTGAGGTTGAATTGTTCAAAGCTGGCCGGCTGGACCATGGCTGGACCAGTCATTTTTACCATGAAATAGGCTTTTTCCAAGAGGTTTTTTTATCATTATTATGAAAACCCATCTCCTTCGTGTATACTACTTAGGATTTGACTGACTGACTGGGTAATTTTCATTTAAAGTGAAATTCTCATTATCTCGGGTAATGGTCTGGCCGGTCAGTTCAGACAAATGGAAAGTGCCCTAAACCTATGCCACAGAGTTTTCACAGATCAGGTTTTTTTAGCATCATTTTGGAGCACTTTTTCAGCGATTAGGGAAGCACCGTTCCGTACGCGTGCACATCCATAATGCGATAATTACCAAGAAAAAAAAGGAAAGGCTATCAAAAAATCAGAAATACTTACTTTCTACTCTCCGGTTTTTGACCGATTTGTAAGTCTTACTTGATATTCAAAATGCGCGCGAAAATCGATTTAAAAATAAACTGGTCTGTGAAAACACCGTCGTATGGGCACTCCCCCTAGAGAATGTAGAAGTATTCGAAATGACTAAATTTCTAGGAAGCTGAATAGAAACGGCTGCCGGATAACGTTTTAAAGGAGGGCCACTATATTACATTACTCTAAGTAGTGTAGTTGAAAAAACAAGTAAATGTGTAGTTACTGTCTATGCATTTTTCAATATTAGAGTTTTACGTTCGTGACATTCAAAATGGGAACATGCAACCACAGGGTGAGCCTACAGTTGAAAAGGAAACTGGACCAACTGCTTTGGTAAACGGTAACAACTTGCTAGGACCGGTGAGAAAATTATTTCATTACTGATCTTTATCCCCAAAATGACCATTCTTACCCTAGCTGCTGTAGCTAATGTCGTCGAAATGTCGTGTTGTTTTGATGTAAATATGAAATTAAATTAATAGAAATAGAAATACTTAATTATCCTCTCCCCTTATGGGGTTTTCCGGGATAACGAAGCAAATAATTCAAATGAAACATAATGGTTAAGAATCCCAACTGGTAGGAGGCGAACCAGTTGGCTATTTTACAAGCAAGGCCGAGGATTTGAACTTGGGAATATCGAGAACAAATCCAGCTAGTGGTCAGGGCGGGACCTGAAGTCGGGGCATTGCAAGTCCAGCGCTCTAACCGCTCGGCCTCCTTTCTTAGATGTGTTTCACAGTCTCAAATCTGTTTCTATCTTTCAATCCTTGTTTTTAAAAGGCAGAATAGCGACATCTTCTCAATAGGTGCATCTTATTATTTCTCTTGAAGATAATACAATTCGTTTCCCTAGCGCCCCCTTGCTGGATACATGTGTAAATGCGGTAAATAACATCATTGCTGGTGGTACTTCTTCCCAAATGGATAATAATTTACTCTGTTTTCTGTAAAGGAAAGTGTAATCGGTTGATGTAAAGCTTGCCCACCAGGCTCCGGTTGCAGTTCAAACGTGATAGCGCCATTGACTGGATAAATCACTATCCAGTGGATAAGTGTTAGTGATACCAGTTTTGTTATTCACTGGATAGAGATTTATCTAGTGAATAGCACTATCTTGCTTTTGAAAAACTGGGTAAAATTTTTGAGTAAAGATTTTTATCAAGTGCAGCGTCATCTACCTTTTTTAAAATCAAGTGGAGCTGAGCTGGTTGTGTAAATGAATACCAGCGAGACCTAGCGCCACGAGGCATTGCAAGAGTACTCCCCCCCCCCCCCTGAAATAAGCTTGAACTAAATTCTGGTGTAAATCGCAAACCTTGGCACGAGGATCTAGGAATTAGCAATTCAAGTTCAGTGGGGTCCACAAAAAATCCCACCCCCTGGAAACTAAGTGCCAACGGACTTGTTAAACAAAATGAAAAAGTTTTGAAATGGGGCTTGCGCGGTTTTATCCAGTTCTTGCCCCCTACATTTAGCTATTATATATAGTGAACGAAATAGCAGCAGCCGTCTTTGTTAGATGCCTTTTAGAGTTTTTCTTGACTGCAAAACAGTCCGTATTTTTGCGTATTCAAGTACGCACAGTCAAACAAAAGGTCTGGAGCGAGGCTGAAAACGGAGAGTGAGACTGGGGAGCCCTACAGGCCTAGCGCGCGTGAGTCTCTTACGCTACTCTTACGCTACACTAAACGGATTTTGAGAAAAAGGCCCGACTGTTTTGCAGTCTAGAGTTTTTCCAACAGTTGATTTCAACTCGTTTTACAACTGCTTTGATATAGGTTGTAGGTAATTTTAGTATGGATCTGGCGATTAAGAAAGCAAAGGAACACGGCGTTGGATGGGTAGTTTGTAAAGGTTAGTTACATTGAAGGTAATGTTTTTTTTGTCGCTACACCTTGCCAGGATAGATGTCAAAACAATCAAAATTAGGAATTTCCCTCTCAGAACGCTGGGATCTTCTGGGTAAGCACGGAGAAATAGCTTAGAACATGAGTCTGGAAACTAAGCTAGAAAATCCCTGACACTCTTCATGACCGTTAACCGCTGGTTACGGTGAAATAAATTGCGCGTCTAATTGCATGTCTAAAACTAACCACCTTCTTGTGATAGGTCTACAAGATAGTTATAATTCAACATTTTCCTACCTTTTTTTGTGATTTATACGTACTTTTAAACAAACAATGCCAAAAACATATCACTACCCTGGGACCAGGCCCGGGAAAAAAAGAGAAACAGCAAGCGCTCGGTTCGCTTCGCTCGCCGTTATTTTTCCTATTTTACCCTGTTTTTTGCCTTTTTTTCCCCAATACGGAACCTGGTCCCAGGCTCAGACTATCACACTTTCTGCTTCCGAATTGCTCGACGCTATAAAACTTATGATGTTAAATCTTCTATCGGTAGCAACCAAAGTGTACTAAAATTCGAAAAGCGCAGTAGCGGATCCAGGGGAGGAGCCCGGGGGGCCCGGCCTCCCTTATTTTTAGACCAAGCTATGTCCGAAGGGCGGAAAAAAACATTTTTTGAGGCCTTTCCCACCCCCTTCCCTTATTTTAGGCTCTGGATGACCGGGCCCTCCCCTCTTATCTGAAGGTCTGGATCTGCCACTGAATTCTGTCTAAGGAAAACCTTGACAATTGTAAGGGAGTTGCATTGATGGCATCCTTCCCTTAGCTCTTTTACGGTAACAAGACAATTACTACCCAAATTTTAAAGTTTATGGTAGTTAGTATCGTGATCGTTAGAATCACGAGTATTTTGTGTCAGCTGTAGCCTTTTTACAGAAAGATTAATTTTTAAAATTAAACTAGAGTTGATATTTTTTTTACACACTAGTTATACGTTTCTCCTTTTTCGTTCAGGTTCAACCCACTTTGGCATAGCAGGATGGTACAGTAGCAAAGCCCTTGATCATGGAATGATTGTAAGTTAATGAAACTTCTGTTTTATTTAGTATTTAGCATGTAAGATAGGATTTTCAACAGTTCAACCTTCATTTTTCAGGGTATGAGTATGACAAACGCGTCGCCTGCAGTTGTACCAACCAGAGCGTTGAAGGTAATGCATTTTTTCATTAAATACGTTATTCGCATTGCTTGGAACCACTGCCGCGTGCAAAATTTGGGCAATTTTGCTTTGACTCGTTCTTAGGTATAATACATAAATTTCAAGGTCTGTTGTCGCTAAAAGAACTTGATTTCCTACTTGCCACGAATGTGTGTCTGCACTGAGGTTGGCCAATACTATTACACCAAAGTGTTTAATTAGCAATTAAGTAATGGTTCAGATAAGAAGGAAAGGACCAAAACGCAGTGAACACGTCGGAATGCAAAAAGGTGCTAACTTTACTATTGTCTCTACTAAGGTTCTGATTGGTTTAAACATCAAATTTTACGAAATCTTCGCAAAGCAGCATGTATATTAATCCCTTTTTTTCTATCCAACTTCCTTATAACAAAATCTCGTCTGAGTCTAAGTAACACAGAAATCGTATGTGCGGATCATGTAAAATTGTGAACGTTTCTTGGCCATTGTTTGCAACTCTTATGATTGGTCGAAATGTTTTAACACAAAAATACACCCTTTAAAAGTGAATTTTAAATACATTTTCTTTCGCAAACAGCCTTTTTGTAGATTTATGCATTCTCTGCGTAAAAATGAAAATATTTCTATGTGAGGAAAGCGTATTGCGCCACAACAAAAGAAATTGCTTCCCTTCTTACCTGGATCATTACTTAATGAATGAGGCTGAGTAGGATAAGAAGAATTAATCAGATCGAGGAGGGTGTTATCCACAGAGGCCGAATATTTCTCCCTAGAGTAGGATGCACGACCTCCTTCTCCACAGATATCGACGCCCCACCGACTGAGGTAGTCCTGTCAAAAATAATAAGAAATAAATTTGCCCCTACGAAATCAAGCTAAAAATTGGGAACGAGTCCATAGATATCAACCAGAAAAGCAAATACCTGAATTTTCCCGAGAAACTGAACTACTGCGCAAAAACTTACATCTTCCCGCGAGTCTCTTGCTCATCCCCCAAATTCCTTCGCGTTCAAAATTGAATTTTTTATGGTTCTTTTTCTTACATTGTTATTTTAGACTAAAAAAATAGGGAAGCTCCAAGGGCCAGGACGAACACTCTTTTTAAAGATGTACAAGCTTTGGCAACATTTTTAATTTGCGCCTACAGTTGTAAAACCAGGAATTATTGACCACAAATTTACACAATATACGTAATAAATTATTCAGTGCTTTTATTTCCTTGAAGTTTCTCGCCGTCATCTTGGGAGCTCCCCTTTCTTCTCCCTGAACCACCGGTCTTAATACCCTCTCCTTTATGAACGCATCACCGCAGTGACGATTTTCCAGTCCATTGAACATGATCAAAGATGGGTCCGGGTACAAAGTAAGGTTGCCCTAGTTTGGTTGATTTACCAGCGTTTCTTATTTGACACTTTACAGCCAACCATTGGAACAAATCCTATCTCTGTATCCGCTCCAGGGAGAGGAGGGGACAGTTTTCAATTGGACATGGCTACGTCAGCAGTGGCGCAAGGAAAGGTTTGTCATGTGACTCCCCTTAGCTTCACGGGACCGCCATTTTATGTGGTCATTCGAGCCACGCGAAGGTCTAGCCGCTTGCAGTGCAAAGGGAGTACCTTCATTTCTCAGTTATTTTAAGACCCTGAGTATTGGTCCGGCCCTGGGAATCGAGCCCGGGTCCTCCCGCTCTGTAGTCAACACGTTCGATCGACTGAGATCACACTGCCGCGGTTACTTTTATATTTAAGCACTAGTAAAATATAGTGGATGCTCATACAGAGGTAGACTGGCGGTCACGGGAAAATATATGTGGCATAGAAGGGACGTTTTATGGACATGAAACCTTTTGAGGGCAACCTGTTGGAATTAATCCCGGCCACGTGACGAGGAGGTCCGCTAATTAATATTCTAAATTTCATATCCATCTAATTAATTTCCTTAAATCTGCACGCAAGAAATAATTACTCCTCATCTATTAAGCATTACTAGTAACGCTGTGTAAGTTTTAGTTATTCGCCATATCTTACTTGGCAACATGAGTAATCCAATTTAATGCTAGAATACAGGGTATAACACCAGTGACCTGTGGACTTCCAAAGATTGTTTCAAACAAGAGGCAATATATAGGGGTATTTCGTTATGGTCTCTGGAATTGCTGTATACTATTGCAATATCCTCAATGAGTCGATGTTATTTCATCAGGTCTCAGTTCTGCAAGGCTTTCGCTAACTACATCATCTCTGCAGGTAGAAGTATGTAAGAGGAAGGGAACTGATATTCCCTTAGGATGGGGTGTCAACTCCAAAGGACAGGTAAGAGTCCCTGTGTAAAGACGTTTGTTTTTGTGCACAAGTTGTGCACATGAAATCAACTGTTATTTCCCCCCTCCCCTGGGAGGGGTATTCAACAAAATTTTATACGTGGAGGCTCAACCCCGAGGTCCAACCCCTTACCTTTTATATACCATTTTCAACAGAAGAGATACTTCTTTCCAAGAGCCATTATGGCTCTTGTTCTTTCCTGTACCTTTTAATGACAAATGGTACCCCTTTCACACACCAGTTTAGAGCGAAGCACCGTGATGACAGATTTCGCTACCCCTTTCATATACTTCCAATCAACCAGTGATATACCTACCCTTCCATATGCCTGAAGCCCGAGAAAGGTACCTCTTTCTTGTGGCGCCTCCCTTTATAATCCATTATAGGGAGTACCCGGGGATATCCACACTCTGAGCGGAAACGTTATTGCATTTTATAAAATTACTAAGATAGTACGCGAGCTCTGATTGGCCGAGAAGAGTGTTTGCATGAGAGTATGTAAACATGGTTGTGGCGTTAAGATGTTTTGCTTTTCGCGCGCTAATCACGCTAGCACAAAAGTTTTCAAGTTCAAAACTCGACAAGTTTATTTTATTTACCCATTCCTTCGACTGCTGAAACTTGGAAAATCGTTACAAAGAAGGTGTGTCAATTTTTTTTTCGCTTAAGCTGACATTTTAAGCGAGAAAAATCCGTATTTTGGAAAGCATCTTTTTGCAAAACAAGAACTGATTACGCGAGCGAGACTTCGTGTATAAGACTTTCCGACTGGTAAGAATTTATTTTTAATCAGGACCGTAACAAAGACTTTGCGTTTTTTCTCGGGAGAGTTATTTTATAAAAGCGATAGAAAATTTTTTTCCTGTGTTTGCATAGCCTGATATTAACACTCAAGGGATTCGGAGAATTCTCGACAGTTATGCAAACCCTCGACTTCGTTTCGGGTTTGCATAACTGTCTCGAATTCTCCCAACCCCTCTTGTGTTTATATCAGGCTATGCAAACACGGAAAACGTTTTCTATTGCTTAAGTAACAACAAAAATGTTTAAACAGCGCAGTAAATGTACTAAGCACACATAAAAGCCTAAAGGAGGACTGTATTTTTAACGTTTAGTAGTGGAGATGGGACCGCCATTTCTACGTGTTCATCTGAGGCACGCTAGCATCCAACTATTTACATAGCAAAGGGAGTTCTTTCTCCTTAAGTTGTTTTGAGACAGTGCACTTGAGTACTCGTCCGACCTACCTGGGAAAGTGAACCCTACCTATGATCTCCCCGCCCGGCAGACCAGAAGCCCGTTTCTCGAAAGTCCCGATAGCTTTTCGGGCCCTAAAAGTTCTTTTATGTTTGTTGCGTTTGCATTCAAGTTTCAATAATCTTGAAAATGATATAATAAAACTATCAGTTAACGAAGCAAAACTGACTGGTTTGTGAGCAAGGAACTGTGCTACTTTTCAACAGATTTTGATTTTAAACTTTGCCTTCGAACTCGAAAGGTTACCGGGCCTCTGGAGAAACGGGCCCCTGGGCCCGTTCAGGCTGGAGGCTGGAGGGTCTGACAGTAATTACTGGACCGTCCCCCAAAGCTCTTTGGTTTACTTTCACTTTAAGATCGAGGAGATAGCAAAAATGGTTTCAATAGTTTTCCAGATAACGCTTAAAAAACAGGGGCGTAGGGCGTATGCTACCTGCACGCGCAGTACGCACGTGTGTACCTGAAAAGTCGCGGGTAAAAAAACTGTATATAATAAAAAAGCGAATTATCTGACAAAGGCAAATAAATTTAAAAAGCACAGTTTTGCTTAATTCATTAAACGCTGCTTGTTTCTTTGAAACACTATTTTTTCTGACGGACGCTTCTTTTTTTATACCCGAATGCGAGTTTTCAGGAGCGCGACGCGTGATTCATTGGTAGAAAGATATATTTCGAGAAAAGGTGGGAATATTGCGCAGATAGCGGCAGGCTAGATTTACATGTATAAAGCATGAAATTGGACTGGCTTGTTAGCTTTATCTAGCTGAACAATTGTTATTTTATCCTAGGAAACTACTAACCCGCGAGAGGTTTTAGATGAAGGAGGTGGTCTTCTGCCTCTCGGTGGTAAAGAGATTACAGGTCAGAAAAAATTATTAATTTAATATCTTCCGTGATTTATACATAAAAATGTTATACATAAGAAGAATTAATATAAGTTTGGTATTCAGCTGAAAGAATATAGCAGAAGGAAAATAGTAAAGGCGACAATAGCACAGGAACGTGTTTTTTGTGAAGCAGTCTGACGCTAGACACGAAGCAGCCTTTGTTTACCATGATCGTCAAATAAAAAATAACGAAACAGGGAGATTAGGTTTAGGGAACCTTTGGCAGGAAGTTAGAAAAAGGATCATTAAGTGTTTAAATATGTTATGAACAGTCCAATGGTGAGGGGGGGGGGAGGAGATAATAACACAAAAGAAACATGAAAACGTTCCTTTATCTACTCTTGTAAATGAAGAGGTTCGGTTGATTCTTTTTTGGTAACCCACTTTAAGTTAATTTCCTACCCAGAACTTTTCTTCTGCCTTTTATTAATTTTTTTCATTTGTTCGTTCTTTTTTTTTAATATTTACTCTTTTAATAGGCGGCTATAAAGGCTTTGGTTTAGCGATGATGGTGGAGGTGTTTTGTGGAATTTTGTCTGGTTCAGCATTTGGACCTCATCTCAGGAAGTGGCAGGGAGAAGAAATGGGAAAAGCTAACCTGGTACTGGAAGAAATTACCTCAATTCCTATGTTATATGTGTATTAAGTCCCAGCGCACCTGTTGATCCACAGGAGAACTGGTTTTGCATAATATTTATGAGTATATTGACGAGTTTAGTATAAATGGGTTTATCTTACCCTATTTTGGATGCCAGACACAGGTCGTCCCCCCCATCCTTCTCCCCGCAGCGATGGCTTACTTCTGTACCTGAGTTTCTGTTTCTTTCGGTCTCTGGACTTACCTCTTGACTTATCTTAACGGTTAGTGTTTGGTAACGGTGGCGCCCGGTGGGATTTTATTACAATGTTCCCTCAAAACATTAAGAAAACAAACGGTAAATTCAGTTCGTGGAGGGTCCAAATGCCTGGTACCTTGCACCATACAAGGGCTTCCTTCTTTATACGTGCATATTAGCGTGATTTATATACTGCAGCTAGACTGAAAAAATGACCTTTGAGAAACGAGCGCAGAAATTCCACACTACCCGGATCTGCGACGTGCTTCTGATTACTTATGTTGTGAGAGACATTTTACTTAACCAATTAGAAGCACTTTTAAACAAGCCTAGGTGGCGACGCATGGATCATCAGTATGGAATTTTTGAGCTCGTTTATCAGACGTCACGTTCCGGGAAACCAGTGCTGGCGGGCGCCACGAAATTTCGGCTGTTTTCTCTGGCTAATATCAAGCTCATTTCTTTTCAAATTGTATCCGGCTTTGCGTTTTTATTTCACTAGGGTCATTGCTTTGTGGCTGTGAATCCGCAAATGTTTGCTGACGGTTTTGAGGACAGGATGCAGTGTCTGATGGATCAATACAGAAATATGGAGCCCGTATGTTCTCCTGCAATTTGCAACAAAGACAGCAAATACATTTAACGAAAAGTATCAAAATGTAGTAAGAAAAAAAAGTGGCACTCAAAACGTTTTTCAAGGCCATCACTTGTTCAAAGCAGAATAATCGCGCAAACATTTTCAAAGCTGCGTGTGTCTGGTAGCGTGTTTTGACACATGATGGCAACTGCTTAAAGACTTTTTCCAGTTTAGCCATTTCCAAGTCACTCAGAGCTCTCTTTGGACATTTTTCTTTCTTATAAAAAAAACCCTGCTATCCTTCGAGGGCTTCACTTACCTAATTATCTCACAAACATTTTCAAAACTGCACGTCATGTTGGACAAGGCAAAGAAAACAAGTTTCACGTGAAGTCACAGTCTGTGTTTCTGCTCCAGTACTGTGAAAGATCATGGGCAACAGCCAATCGCAGCGCGCGTAGCATTCACCACATTTTCTATAGGACAATAATAAGTTTAAATGGTGCTGTGCAAAAGGCTCAAGACAGAGCACGAGGACAGCTAAAGCAGAGTATTCTATTCTTGGGCCAAGATTAACTCAAACGGTAAAATCGAGCATGTCAGGGTAATCTTTATTAGCTCAGTAATACATAATGCACCTGACGGGAATTTTTTAGGCAGACGGCGAGCCAGCAGTACTTGTAGCAGGGGATCCGGAAAGAGAACACATGCGCAACGTGAAGCAAGATGGTGGGATTCGTTATCACGTGAATATATTACATGCTTTGGTGAGTGTTTTTATAGAAATTGAGACTGAGATATACAAGTTTATATCAAAACCAGGAGGAAAAACAATGTTGGTTAAGAATTTATTCAAAGAAGAGGATATTTCCATGAAACCGCTGCTTGGTCTCCAGTCTTAAGGAATGGCGTTAAGTCAGTGCTCACACAAAAATTGGATGTGGCTAAGCTTAAAAGCGGAGCTCCTTCAAGACTTAATAATGAAATTTAGTTGAAACAATGAACTTTGAGCTATTTTAACCCAAATAAATACAGAAATAAAATAACTAAACGTGAGCAAGAGATCTGATAAAAAAGTAATAATCTGATCAGCGAATAACTTTTTAAAAAATACGTTTACTCACTATATAGCGTAGTTTAGAGCGGTTTTCACTTGACTGTCGTAAAACCAAAACCAAAGTAAATACACTAGCCAACCAAAGGGCGTAGTAAAACCAAAACCAATCCCTTTCGACAGTCAAGTGAAAACCGCTCTAGCTACTGATACAGTCTCACTGCTCTCACAGGTTAGCGGACGCACATTTGGTCGACTGTCAATTGTTTTTGTTTGGATGACGTATATTGCTCTCTCATCCCCATTTCAATATGACCGCTTGGGCTCCTTGCTCAATGACATTTCATACTGGCAGAATTAAGGGGCTTGTACGTGATAACTAAAAATTATTGGTAGGATAGGTCCCATTGTTTTCCTCCAGTCTTGAGTCTTTGGCTCCTGGGGACAAGGTAAGCGTTGCGTGATGTCACTAAAGGAGGCTGCGTACGAGGCTGCGTGACATGGAGAAAGTGCGGGAATATATGTATAGGTGACGCAGTACAGTAGTAGGGGAACCAAATGACGGACACACTCGCTTGCGGGGGCACCCAAAGACGGTTTCCTCCTAAATACATAGAAAACAATTTTTTCGCTATCCAGAGTACTTTTAAATCTCTAGAAATGTATTCTGAGTGGCGCTATAAAAAGTTTATCTGTTCGGTCATCCTAGGAGAACTTGAATCTTTTCGAAATTCCAAGGGCCTCAGTATTATTTTCCCGAAAATTTTAGATGCAATTTAACGTATTGCAAATTAAATGAAGGGAACGGTCCTCTAGACATTTTTAGCCTTTCTCAAGAAATAGAAAATTCTTGGCAATATTTGCTTCTCCGAATGGATACTTGTACAGAAAACTGTCGTTGGGTGCCCCTGATCTTGAACTTTATAATACACTTACAGTAGTACAGTTGCAAGTGGCATAAATGACAGTACCAGGTTCTACAACATCGTTTGCAAAATGAAATATTTCTAAGCAAGACAAATTGCTGCATTGTTTTAGATGCAGTCCCAGCCCCTTATCCCTCTTAGGTCATGCTATCTGTCACTGTAACGTGCTTCATAGTCTAAAGTCGTTGAAATAACTTCAGATTTCAAATAATGTCTATCATTTGAAGTGGAAAAGTAATGACTGGGTGATTATTCTGCCTTTCAGAATGACCTTGCTGACAGATTGGGAGTGGCACATTTACCAACGTCGTGAAAACCACTCAGATTTGCATTTTCTGTGGCTACAACGTCATCCTCAATCTTTTTTCGCGTAAATCTGCTTATCATATATCAGCCCGTTGCTGACCGAAGGTTTTGGCCTGGTTATTAGCATATCTATAATTAACAATTAGTTCATGAGTCAGCGTGCGTATGTCGAGATATTAAGCACGTGGGAAGTTTCGAGAACACGAAAGAGGCGTAAGAGTTGCCCGAGGCGCAGCCGAGAGCAACTCTAGCATCTTGAGTGCTCTCCAAACTTTGCAAGTGCTCAATGTCTCGACATACGCACAGCTGAAACATGAACTAATTGTTTTATAACATTATCAAAGCGAACAATGCAGCAGTAACTCAAATTTTTATCATTATAGCCGCGCTCAAAGCAGTACGCGTCTATGTCTGTGTGACTATATTTTTTTACTTCGCAGTTATGTTTTTGTCTTGAACCTGACAGAAAGTTTACTCAAGTCGGTTAAGATAGCATTAAAAAAGATTGTAAAATCCATATTGAGGAACCGGAAAACTATTAACTCATCGAAAAATTCTTTTGGAAAGAAATGACATTGCAAAGAGTGATTTGCACACGCCATAGCCTGCACGCTCGCGCAGATGACAACAACAACAACACTCACCTCTTTCCCCTACTATCGGTCAACAAATTCAAAAAGTTGCTCTTACATTTACGTTATAAAACACATGGTTAACGCTTCATCGTGTACTGTTGAGTTATGGATGCATTTGACGTCTTTGGACGATCGCTAAGCTCACAAGAACTCGAGGTATAGTTTATTGACGTCATTAGCGTGCCTAATGGGAATATGAAGCACGCTCGCGCTATTGAATTTGATTAGGGGAATATTCTATTGTAGCTATGTTATAAACCAAAATAAACCATAGAAGCAATATAAATACAATCGAAGGTATTTTTGTCGAATAACTCAATATATATTGTTATTCATCTGTTTAGTTATTTGTAGTTCTTATATACCTAAGCGATCAGAATTACTATAATCACGTGAATCTCCAGTAATTCTACATGCATGTAATAGGTGACGTAAGCAATAAAATCGATCGATTACATACATTGGTGGAATCGTCTCAAGCACTCGATTTACTCCAATGGATCTCCCTGGTTGGACGACGTTTTGCTTACCGATACTCAGCGGTCCAAAATGAAGGGCTGTATCATCTGTTTTAGTTATTTGCGACTCTTACATAAGTTTTTACGTAAGTGATCAGAAAAGACTATAATCACGTGAATCCCCAGTAATTTTACAAGCATGTGATAGGTGACGTAATGCATACATACACTTTATTGGCTCGTCCCCACAGGGCATTTCAAAGTCAATGTTACAATAATAATTAAAAAAAAACACAAACACACAGGCAGAGAATGCTAAAAACAAAAAAAATAACAAACTAAAGGAGACATCCAGTGGTAGTTAATCGTCTGGAAAGTATATTTTAATGCTTTTTGGTTGTCCAAGACGGAACATAAATCATAGCTCTGAGAAGTTAAACGTGATTCATATTAAGCGTTTTTTGTTTTATGCAACGAGTAACTATAACTTTAAGACAGGCGAACTGGAAAATGTAGGAAAGTTGGTGGAGCAAACAGTTCAAGCGTTAAAGCTCTCTTGAAATGGACTGGAAATGTGAATTTTTGTACAACCTGTGAAAGGTAGATGATCCTTGAAAATCGTATGTGGTTCTTGAAAAGTTTTTAAAAAATGGTCAGTGCAGTGTTTTGTATAAATCCTCGAACGTCGCTCTATATCCAAAGGACTCTTGGCCACTAGCAGTATGGAATAGTGGTATGTTTTAATTAACACTTCAGAGTTCCTGGTTGTCCTTGTCGCCACGGCCGATTTTTAACGAGCTTAGATGTTAAGTACGCTGACCACATCCGGTCATGCACTTAAATACTAAAACAGCAAGTCGAAAATATAGTTGTTGCTCGACTGGGAGCCAGCGCAAGCCTTTTAACAAGGGAGTAATGGGATCGAATCCATTAATTTAAGCTTTCAGTGTAATGTTGAAACTATTTCACATTTCCTAGGAGCTTGCGATTGTCCTTTGCCTAATCGAAAATTCTCCTTGCAACGCGTCGTGCTGCGTCTCTTTGAGGTGTTCTCGTTGCATTGGGGTTTGCGGGTTTGCATTGTTTTGGTAGCTACAGCCAGCTACAAAAATGTGGAGACCCGACGAAAAACTGACCTTTCTTTCTTCAAATTGCTGTTTGCAGTGGCGAATCCAGGAGAGGGGCCCTGGTCCCCCCTTATTTTTAGACCAAAATGAGCTCCTCATGAATACTACTTTGGTCATTGATGGGAAATGGCTTTCAGTCGAATGTTGCTTAGAAACAGAAAATGCGCCGTGACGTCCAACTCCTGTATGACATCATGGCAGACACCATCGGATATGAGCTAGGGCGTTGAAACTTACTAACATGCTAAACGCCAACGTACACAAAAAACCTTGCTATCGCCACTATGAAGTCGTCAATTCAGAAGTTAAAAAACCTTAAAGGTTCATAAAAGTTTACTCTAAAAATTTGCATGCACCAACAAAAAATGTACATGATAATATATAAAACCATGGCATATTTTTTTTGTAGCCATTTATTATCACTTGGTTTTGCCTGGCAAGATAAAACGCGACCTTCAACCTCTAATGCTCGATAGGCCATTTTGAGACACTACATAAACATAAAAGGCGAAAAAACACATTATTTACCTTATAAGATTAAGGTGGCTGAACACAGTTTTGGCAGTTTGTGAGTGTATGTCATTTGCCAAATCATGGCAAGAGAAAGGTTGCAGCTCACAAGCTGAAACTTGGCAGGTGAAAAATATACTGATAAAAGAATGTGATTGACAGGTAAAATTTGACGTTTTCGTAGTTTCCATGGCAACATGAACGATTTAATACAATCTTAAAATTTCACTTTTGTTCAGTTTACATAAAATTCGCTCATTAGATTTTCCTATAAACTTGCACACAGCTTACTGTAACTAATCATTACCATTTGAAACTTATTTGATCAAATTTTAACAGACGGACTTTTAGATAATCAATAATATAATTGTACTGTAATTATTAAATGTGTCACGAAATTCGTCTGTTCAACTTCCATTTTAAAGTTTTCATTATCTAAAATACGATAAAAGTAAAAATTCTGCCAAATATCACAAAATTTTAATGAGTAGATTTTGAGAAATCGTCTTCTGTGTATCATTGCTTTTTCGCCGTCATGTTTGTTTGTCTAATTAAAAACACGCGCGGTCACGCGAGTTACCGCTGACCGCCCGCAAAACTGTGTTTAGCCACCTTAACTATAAAATATCACTTAGATACTTTCTGTGTATCGCATAGCAATACACCAAATATTAAATTTGATTATAGGTTGCAGCGATATAAAGATATAAAGCAATAAATCCGAACCTACCTCCAGCTAGACGGCGCCATTTTTCTTGCCCTGGCAGCGGATCGAGAGCGGAAATGCGAACTAGTTCCAGTCTTACTCCGCATCACAGCTAAACCAGAGAGCGCGTAAGAGCGTTTCAACGCCCTAGCTCCTTACGCCCTGGATATCTTCAAGTAAAGATAAGCGTTGCTACTTTGCAGCTCGCTAGGATCCACCCATGGTCCACGTGCAGCGCGCGCGCTTCTCGGGCGAAGAGATTGTTAACTCACTTCGCTCGGCGCTTCGCGCCTCGCTTGGCGAGGAATAAACGTTAAACAGTCTATTGACCTTTGTTATAACCATTAAAATTGGTTTTACTTCAGTCTCACGAAAAAGACCAACTACTATATCAATAATTTCTCTGACTTTCATCATAACACACTGAATAAATCAAAGCCTTTATCACTCACAAAAACGTAACTTTTATTACACAATCCAAAACAATTATAGCCTCCTTGCTTACCTAAATCTAACAAGAACGAACCCCTGGAGGAAAGAATCAGTGAAACTAAGAATTAGCAGTCATAAACTTAGTATTGAAACGGGACTGACATACGACAATGTACCCAGCGATAAAAAGGCTTTGCAATCTCAGTTTAACTCTCGTCAAAAAATTAAAGATGAAACTCAACTTTACTAGCTTGCCCAAGCTTAATTCTTCTATAACAGATGTGTTCTTTCCTAAAAGAGAACCTATAATCCCGTTTCTACGACTATTACAAATGAAACAAGTGACTACTTCATAAATATGATTCAAGTAATTTGATTCATTTCATTTTGCTTCCAACTGAGAGACAAACTTGTCTCCGCAACAATTTACTGAATTTATACTCCTACAATGTAAAATGTTGAAAATGAGCAACGACTTATTTTATTTCATTTTAATATAAATTAATTTTTATTAATTAACGAATCAAGAATAAGAAATAAGTAGCTGTTGCGATGCTGCAATATTGACGTTAATGCCGATATATATATTTTTGATCCAGTGTGGGATTTAACGATGCTGTGCTGAATTTTCAATATGATTAAAATGCCTCTTACCTCGATCTAATTGATTTGTCACTTTGCTGCTGTAAAAAGACAAAATTAAAATCTAGACATGAATCGCAGTTTTTAAACAACTCATTATTTTTCACTTCTAATCTGAAGCACAAAACAGAGATGACCCTAGCAAAGGTACTGAGTTACGTGGTCAAAATGAAACACTTCGTCTTATCATTGGATTTCTATATTTATACCATGCCATAAAAAGGAATACAGGAAACCCGTTGTATATTCGACGGTATAACACCCGATCTTCCCTTCGTGTGCTGCGATCTTATTCCCACCGAAATTTTGTAGGCGGCTACATTTCTAGTTTATTTCAAGTGTTGTGTGAGCCATGTCAGAGCCAAATTTTTCCCTCGGCATTACAGTTTTGAGGTCGAAAATTTCATATCCAACAAGCCCGAGTGGAATAATTGTTTTATTAAAAACGCCCACAAAATCTCGTTGAATCGCCCCGACTAGAACAAACCGGAAAAGACAAGTGACTTCCGCTATTGACATGTCACACGTCTATCAAAACTGTCAACGCGCGAACCGGGCTCGCCTAGACTGCATGAATGAAAAATCAAAACATTGTGCGATGAACATTAGTTTTTTAAAAACTCATCGTGATTCTAGGATTTTACACAGCAGAACAGCTTAAAAAACCTGGCAGATAATATAAAGGAAAGGAATTTTTAAGTGACAGCCGTCGAAATTACTATGAAACCTGTCTGACTCGTCTTCCATGTCTTCCATCTGGACTTCGAACCAGAGGCATTCATTGGCTCCCCGATACGGCATCGATTTGTTTAATAAATTGTCATATTTAATCACTTGTATCCAGAAGTGGCGTGCTTTCGTCTACCGTCAAATTAGAGGCACGATACTGACACAAACGGCGAATATACTTGAATAAAACCACTCCAAGTCTAGTTAGCTGGGACAGCAACGCGATAATTACCAGGAGACACACCATCGCTGGGATAAAGGCTAAGGCGCCTACCTTGATCCACTTTATCGTTTCCAACGATTCAGTACTCTTTTCTATCCCAAACGAGAAGAGGGTTGCTTTTGGCAGATTGATTGCTGTAATGAGTGTCAAAACAGCTAGCGACAATGTTTCTGCTTTATTAGCCAATGGAACTTTGTAAGGGTTCTTCGACAGATGGTGAATTGTCATCATGAAGCATGCACTTGTCATGCAAATCCCCCGCAACATTGCATCTGTAATAAAGGTATGGAGTGCAACAAGAATCAACCTTCGGCCAATCAGAACACTTTCCCAGTAGAGGGTCCCTTTGTTGGCACTGTCTGGAGGGCGAAATGGGCCATAGAGTATTTTTGAAACATCTTTGTCGACTTCCTGATTACTCCCCGACTCGTTTTCTGCTCCTCTATCCCGAATTCTCCGGTAAAGCCAATAGATGAGAAAAAGGCAATGGAAACACACAGGCTGGGAGAAACCTCCTGCTTTAACAGAAGATGTAAAGTTTGAAGAACCCCAGCAGAGTACCAGGGTGAATGGCAATACAAACACTGCAATGTAACCCAACAGTGTATACTGCCACCATTGCAAACAAGGAACATTTCCATCGATAAAAGCCTATTTTTAGATCCAACTGAAACACAATGCATCAGTTTCAGAGACATTTCTGCCAACCGCACATAACCCAGCAATAATACCTCCATAAAAACGGCCATGTAGTGTATAAGCTTTGGCTTATCTTTTTGCCTCAACGTGTTGATGAACAAATGTACAAAAAACACAGTGAAAACGTTTGCCATTGTCAAGAGAACAGTCCCAGATAGAAGAAGCTCTTTTGTCACTGTTGTAAGACCTGGAAAAGGGCATCCGATATTATTGACGGTTGTAACTTGAAAATGAATGGATGAAATCACGAAGGCAAAAAAGGGCAATTTTTTAAGCTGACTTTTCATGGCTGTGTCAATCTGAAGCCCTGCAACTTGGTAGAAATAAAATATTATTTTGATGTACCCGCTGTCTGAGTCTTCGTGTTGTCTTACTTGATGGGCGTTGTCTCTTCTATACCAAAAGGTCTGATGTACAAGGAAATTCAGAATGGGCGGTCGTATCAACAGATAAAGCACCAATCCGAGTGACAAAAGCATCATCATAACCCAAATCCAATAATTGTTGCATTCTGTGGTTTTAGAGCATTCGGTTGAAAACAGAGATTCTGTGAATCCCTTGGCGCACTTTCCACAGAGAGTACCATATCTTTTCCCATGACAACTGTTACACTCTTTCAAGAGAGAATGATCTAGCTCATTCTCTCTTGACTCTTTTGAATCCTGTGATGGACTTTTACAGTAATGTTCCGGACAAGGAGAAAATTGCAGTTGCTGTTGGCGACTATTCCTTGCTTGATAACCCCAGAAATTTGGTTTTGCAGCTATATTTCTTTCAATGCAACTGGCACCGAATGGACACTGAAGACACTCCACAGTGGAATTAACAAATAATCCTCGTGAAGTTCCTTTTTGGAGGCTATAATAACCTGGTGGACATGAAACACAAGAGTACTTCAAAACAGTAACGTTTATTCTACAAGAAACGCCTTTTTCCTCCGTATATATAATATGGGTGGCATTTTCGAATAATAGCTTACTTCCCTTGCTACACTTCATTGTGGTTTTATCATCCACGTAGACGTACCCGCCACTAGAAATGTCAAACATCCGAAAGTTGCTCCTTGCAGGGACCACTGATGTGAAAGACGTGTTTTTAACTCTTAAAGGCCCTCCACTTTCAGAATATGTGAAAATGGCGTTATCGTAGGAAACATTAGATATCAAAGTTTTCTCCTTGGTTCGAGAGAATAAACAATCTTCCAAGTCCACTCTACCAGTTCCATATGCAGAATAAATGTGCCCGCTCTGTTGAATGCCAAAATTATCTTGAAAGACACATCTAATAAACGTGGTGAATCCGTTACTTATGTGGACTCCACCAGAAATCAAGCCCACGTTCTGCTTAAACACAGTATCTTCGAATATTACATGACTTTCGTATTGCCACAGAGGATGTGTGTCATCAATAGTGTTTGAGTGAAGACATCCATTCTTCAAAGCTCTATCAGGGAACGTCAATATCGAAATAGCACCAGAACCGGTTTCATAAAAATCGTCCGTTTTCTCTATCGTCCACCTCTGTGCATCCGAAAACGCATACCAACAGTTGCTAAACATACAGCCCTTTATTGTCACGCTTTTCTTTCCTTTAAAGAAAAGAGCAAAGTTGCTCGACGGTTTAGAGTTGAAAGTGTCATTGTCCAACTTTATGACTGCAATTGTTGAGCTGATATTTTTCAATGGTGGAATATTAAGCCGAATAGCATAACTTTTTCGAAAACTTGTCTCAGTACTAATGAAAATGGTGTTTTGAATGGTTATGTAGACTGAGGTTGGATCAAGGAGAGTCAACAGCATATCAAAAATGTTATTCATGAAAGTGCATTTGTCGACGTAGATATCAATCGGAAAAGTGTCATTTCTGGGAGGCGATGATAGTACCTGGAATCCAGAACGAAATGATATCACTGTTATATTGACCAATCTCATGCGGTATTTGGGACTTAACAATAAGGCCTTCTGTTTCTTTCCGCTGCTTATGAACCGGGAGTTTGATATTACTACACTACCGGCATTTCCATTTGATGCCACTATTTGGAAAGCGATCGCTCGTCTTTTGTACACGCATTTATCTATGAATGAGCAGTTTGAAACTGTGATGTTAGATTTCCCTCCTATCGTCTTCACATTCAAAGCACCATCCACTGATGTTAACCTCTTTTTATAAAACCTTGAATCTTCTATTGTCACTTTTCCACCTTTATGAAGAATATATACAGCTGAACATTTGGAATTTCTACCTGCCCACTGTTCAATTGTGACATCTCTGAGAGTGAAATATAATTCATCCGGAATGGACTCGTTATGTCGACGCCCATGTCCTTCTTTTGGTTTCCCTATCACTATTACGCATCCATACTTCTTGGCCTTGCAGGTTCTGAACAAGACACTGGTAATGTTGATTCTGAGAAATCCTCGTGAGCTTGTAGCAAACAATGAACCATCGGAAGCTGCATTAATTGTGATAAACCTTGATCTGAAAATTCTTAAGGATGCGCAGATCCTCGAGTCTAGATACAGAGCTTGAAAAATGTTGTTGAAGAGAGAACCCTGGATATCAACTTCTGCTTTGTCAGACCGGATTTTAATACACCGTGAAGATGGATTGCTAGAGCATTGTAAGGCTATAAACTTCACGTGGGGTTTTTTCGCTATAGAATAATAAAGAGTGTTAGTGTACCCTGGTGATTTATTGAAAGTCAAATTCAAATCTTTATATGTCTCGTTTGTCAGTACGTTTGGAACGTAAAGGTCTATAAAGAATCCAGTGTTGTGAACAAATTTAACTCCGTTGCAAGAGATATTGATGTGTTCCATTTTTATAGCATTTCTTTCCTTTGATAAAATCTGCAAGCCTCCTCTGTGAAAAGGACGTTCAAAGTGGTATCCATTCCTTATAAAATTTGTATTATTTACATTGACTGTCACAAACCTACTCTTGTTCCTGACATTTTCTTGAAAAAGAAGCATGAGGCATAACGAGTTGTTCTGAAATAATGAGTATCCTGTGATATCCAACTGAAATGTAGAAACGTTCTGTAAATAGACATTCAGAACTTCTGAACCGTCACGAAACGTACAGTTGTCAATTGTTACGCGCTGACAGTCTTCAAAACTGAGAGACGTTCGTTTGAAAACGATCCCCGATAATTTCACCTGTATCTGCCGCTCATCATTGTCCTCTTGGAAATGAAATCCCCCCTCGCAGTAAACGAGTGGCAACAAGAATCCTATGATGTTCAAACTTTTCTTGATGTTTAAGTCTGGCTGCTCGTTCGATTGGCCACAGTTGTAAAGTACGTTCTCGGTCCCACTCCCATTGAGGTATATATTTCCTCCCCAGCTCACTTGGCGAACGGCTTTGGTGATGGTCTGACAAGGGCGAGCCTCGGTGCCACAGTTGTTGGAGTCAAGTCCAAAAGGAGACACAAAAACGCTGTCATAGTTAGCCTCTTGGGCATCTGAAACCGTGAAATTTAGAGAGATATAATATTCATGGGGTGGTGGAAGGTGGTGGGATTTGAAAAGTAGTTTCTGTAATATATAATGGCCTCTCTCTATATTAGAATTTTTGTTAATGCTTAAGAGAGATGTCATTATTTGGTTTTTATTACAAAACTTAGAGGCATTTTTGGGGGTCCTATTTACACACCAAATTTTTTCGACTGGCTCCCCTTTGAAGACATATTGTTTAGGAATGCTCAATAATACTCAAATCCCACCAGCTCCCTCCCCAACAAATGATAAAAATGTAAACGGTTTCCCTAGGAGCTGATAGATAAATAAACATTTCTGCTGTCTCATGCTGCACGTACTGTTAATTTACCTTTCGTTCTAAATCAAAAATTTTTCATTTGGCAAGCCAAAAACTAATCTTCAGTAGTAGAAAAATTGTGTTGCACGGATTTATTCGCTTTTATAAGAGACTGCGTATCGCATTCTGGATTCAGGTAGAAAATAGACTTTCAAAAATATGCTTAGGTCTAGTATGTCATAGTAGACTGTACTACATGTGTAACTTCGTCCAAACTGAGTATAAGCGGCTGTTAAAATTACCGGCACAAAATAGTGTTGTGTTCACACCTTGGGTACACCGGCTTGTAACTGTGTACATATTTGCTCTATTTTGTCCCGTCAGAAAGCATTTTGAAACGTGGGCGTAGCAGGGAGTGGATCACTCGGAACCAACGACAGAAACCCGGCGTCCGCACTCTGGGACCCAGTGCCCACTTTATTGCCAGAGTACAAGTTCGAGACCTTGTATTCGGGTACCGGCGCCGTGCCCAAATTGTGGCTTCGTTTTTGAAAAAAGGGAGTGTTCACATTAGTGCCTTGCGGGTACAGCATCCGTGCTCCTAGTGTGAACGCTGCTTATGTTGTTCGGAATTGAGTGATTAGTATCGCCGCGTCTGACAATCTTATTTCTCTATAGTAAACAGGCTCCGATTGTTAAAACGTTGGATAGAGCTATCCCGCGGATAAATTCAGCGGATGGCGTTAATCACTTTTTGAACAACCGGAGCCAGAACTTTTTGTTCTTCCTTTAATCAGCCGCTTGGTTTCCTTATAATCGTCCGGATCGTCCCGATCGCCCCAGTCGTTTCAAAAATTTTGGGATCAACAGGACGACTGGCATGATTGGTGGTTTCCATATAATCGTCTCGATCGCCTCAAAGACAAGAGTCGCACTTGTTTCACAAACAAGCCAAACATGATGGAGAGTTTTAACAAGAGAGCGAACCTCGTGGCTTGCTATCTGCTTATTCTCTCGATTTTGTGACCTAACAAGGTAGAGATGTTGCACGAAGAAACAGCATCACATTCAGAACTTGATGGAAGGGACTATCTCTTTTTCACATATTGTGCATAGGCGGTGCGAACTTTAATTTTTGTATTTCTCCCCGATTACTGGAATAAAAGTGATGATTTCTGGGGTAGCTTTCGATCGTCTCAGTCGTCTGAGAGCGTTTCCTTATGATCACTTCAAAATTTACACGATCGTCCCGACTTATCCCAACGATCGAGGTCGTCCCAATCGTCCGGGTCGATTGCAATCGTCTGGGTAGCATTTCTGAACATTATTTGAGACGACTGGAACGATCATAAGGAAAACAGGCTTTGGTGACATCATAGATACTCTGTTTAGCTCATGTCTTGATTGCGCAAACCAGTCCAGAGACCCGATTCATAAAAACGTAACTGGTAGGAATCTGCACTATTTTTTTCTAAGACGAATGGTAGGAATCTGCGTCTTAATATTAACCTCAGGAATCTGCTTTTAGACGAATAAGTTGGTATATCCGTTTCTTTGACCAGCGAAGCCAGCGTGGGAACAACATGGCAAGCGTTTGCACAAGGTTGTCTATGATAACCAACTGAATCGTCTTCCTCGGTATTCTTTGTCTTTTGTAAATGCACCCTGGGAACGAGGTTGTCAAATTCACAATAGGATTGCTGTACAATAGAACCCGGTTAATACGCCGGACACCAAGGGGACATGCCCCCGGCGACATGCCATAGTGTCCGTATTATCCGGTTGTCCTTATATTAAGCGGGATTTCAGAAAAAACGTCACAGACAAGATAAGTCTAAAGTCTAAAACAACCAAAGAGGAAGAACAGTGTGACTAAAGATCGAGACTTCAGCGTAAAGGCAAGGAAGTAATACTTTGTGTACAAGGATTCAGATTCAGAAAACTTGGTTAGGAGTCTTAGAGCAAGGGTGAACCAGGAGAAGAAAAACGGACGTCAAACCTTTTACGCATTTTTGCTGAGTACAATATCTACAATTTGCACATGATTGTGACAATAAAAATAGACAGTGTGAAGGTAACCAGTGTTCGTAAAGCGGGGTTGACGATATATGATCATGACAGTTGTCGGCTCGGGACTCAGAAAAGTGTCCGTTGTCCTTCTACTGAGATCGTTTTCACACACGCGGTAAGAAGCTATGCAAATTTCCTGGAAGAAAAGAACATTTTTTACATAAGAAAAGAGTTCAATCCCCACTGGAATTTTTTTGGTGCACCAAATCCCAACTGTCCGTTATACCATACGGGTGTACATGTACTGTGGCAATTTGTAATTTATAGTATTGCACTTCTTTCGGTCAGGAGTTCACTGAAGACTACTCTCTAAGAGTTTGAATGACGTGATCAATATAAACGTTTCTACCAGGCTAGTCAAGTTAAAAGTATCATCATGGCTTATATTGAGAGCGACATTGGGGCCTGTATGGTTTATTTTGACCTGTTAGCATGCCCACCCCCATCCCCCCCGCGGGCGTAACCCCAGATTTGCAATTTTTTTAAATTTTTTTTTATTTCAGTGGTGGTCTATTCCCCACCCCCGGGCACGCAGAAAGAGATAATTTTCCACCCCAGAGCTCCTGATCGACTTCATTCCTTTTTCTGGGTACATCTTTCTTAGAGCAAAAATAGCAAAAAGAGACGTTTTCAGAACTTTTATAAACGTTTCCTAGAGTTTATTAACAGAAGGATTTATGAAAACCGGGTTAGCAAACATTTCGTAATTTCTCATTTCTGTCCTAGCTTGTTTACTATGTTGTTTGCTTATGTCGGTTTTTTGTGGTTGATTTTTTGTTTGAAATTTTTGTATAAGGAGCTGTAGAGAAGAATTTCGCGAATTCGCGTTCTTTCTACTCCCCATCACCCCCCGCTCCCCTTCTTCCCTCCCTAGAGGATGTTTTTCCGTCCCTACCCAGAATAATAATCTAATAATAATTAATAATTTTAAATTAAAAAACACTTTTGAGGTTTAACTTCAAAATGCGTTCGAGTTTATTTATTAGTCTACAACACAGCCGTACTTTGTGTCGTCACACAACACTCCGCCCACAAATTAAACAGGCTTTTAAATTTACTTTGAAGCGCAAATTTACTGAAGCACACATCTACTCTAACGTAAAACAAGATAGATAGCAGCCATCTTGGTAACAAGGTAGAAAATTGTTCAATTACAGCATGTTATCATGAATATTTTTACCTGTGATTTTCTTAGTGAACAGCGGGACTAGAAGAGACAAAGTAATACACAATGAAAATGCCATAGGGAAAAAGGTCGAAGCAGCGAATAATCAGTGCTGTGTATAGTCTTATTGTTCATTCATATCTTGCTTGCGTTGTCCTCCACCTAAATAAACAATTGTTATTATTATTATTATTATCAAACTCAGAATGTGTATCGCAGAACCACTGCAGATTTAATTTCGGTTGTGGGTTTCTTTAATAGATGCCAGGTTCCTGGATTTCGTGACGGTTGCTACAAACTAACTAAAGTGTATCCTTTACAGACAAGAACAGAGGATAAAAGCTTCTTTTTTCTCAGATAACCTATAACCTATACCGTTTTGGAGCAACATTAAATTAAATCATGTCACGCGGATCGAAAAACGAAAAGAACAAACTTGAAACTGAACAAAAACACTTTAAATTCTTTCTCTCATCGTATCTTCTGTGCCACAAAAGCAGTTACATGTATCAGTGTAGTAAAAGACGTTTGCAGCGTGATCGCCGCGCCAATATGGAACGGCATTTCTTAATATGATCCCGAATATAACTACAACCGACCCAAACTGGTGTCATAGAGTAACAAGGCTGTTACAATATGATGGAATATACAGGAAAATATCATGGATAATTAAACGACAGCATGAAAGAAAAAAAAAAAGGACAGGAAAAAAAGAAAACAAATTCAATACCGTAAGGTTCTATTTCTAATTTAAATAAAATAGTAAATAATGATTTGGAGGTAGCACATCCATAAAGTGGTTCTCAGTCGTCTACCTGATTCCTGGCCGAACTGGAATTTGGAAATGTTGGTTTTTGAGGAGAGGGGAAAACCGGAGTACCCGGAGAAAAACCTCTTAGAGCAAAGGAGAGAGCGAACAACAAACTCAAACCACATATGGCGTCATTACCTTTCCAGTACCGTCGCTTTCACATGGAGAGGACCAGTTTAAAAGTTGTTAGCTAGACGTCGATATAGAGCGCGTCTTGTTGTGAATTCCCCTTAAGTTAGGTGTATTTCATCACGTGCATGACAAAAAATGACCTCGTGTTGCTCGTGTGTGTCTCGTTTCAATCCTTTGTTGAAACGTATACCTAACGAGCAAGGAAAAGTGGTGAAACTGAGAAGCACGGGGTCATCAGAGGAGAAACTCGTGGAAAAATGTTGATAAAGTAGTAAAAGAGGAAATACAAATATTGTTGAGTATGCCATGATATTAAAAGAATTATACAGATTTTAAAATGCTGAGCTAAGTAACCCCTCCCCCAATGGAGTTTAGGTACACATTGTACCAAACCGAATTAAATCTAGTGATATTTTGTAAGTGTTTTCATATCTGTTTCGTCTGTTTAAAATTCTTCGGTTAACCAAGGAAAAAAAACTTCATCTCATGTTAAATTTTCTCCACTGAACACTACGCGTTACAGCGTATCCAAATTGGACAAACAATTACGTGATTTCTGAGAAAAAGCAAGTCACATGGTTACACGGAAATCGGAAGTTGTTGTTTTGTTGGACAAACTTTGGAAGTGTCTGTGATTTTGGTTCCTGAATTCCATGAGAAAGGCGTCATAGCTTGTTTCGCCTCTTGAATAATATGCGAAAATTTCACAGATTTTTTCCCTGAAACTCTTCTTTCGAACGGATATTAACACATCAACCTGTTTTGAAGCTCGAGCGTCAGGCCATCCGAAAAAACATGAAATAATGACAATTTTTTTTTTCAGTTAGTTCTCCGGCCGTCAGGCAGCTTAGATAATTTGAGTTTTATTAGAGATTACATGAGAATAAACAAAACACGTTCTGAATTCAGTTTTTAATATGAAGAGATTTGAAATAAAAATGACTCAGATTGTTTCTCATATAGTCTGCGTTGTTTCTTTAATGTTATCTGCTGTTCGCTCTAGAGCCATTACGAAGCCGTTTTGGCGAGTTTTAGTTTTTGAGCTGTATTGGTAAGTATAACTCGAAATCGAAAACTCGCCAAAACGGCTTCGTAATGGCTCTAGAAGTAAGCGAATTCGAACGGACGATAAAAGACGCAACAATGACACAAGGTGAGTCATTTCTATTTCGAATCTTTTAAAAAGGCGGCATGTAGAACGTGTTTTGTTTATTCTTATGCATTTTCTCATAAAATTCAAATTCCATCGATCTCCCATAGAGTCTGGGCTACCAGTGATCGAATCAAAATAAGATCGCAAACAAACAAGTTGTAACAAGCGATTTCTTATTCCGGCCCTCCACATAAGGGTCAGAAAATAGTGTCACTATTGTTGAATAGAGACTTTAAACAACTATCATCTAACAGTAATGGAACTCGATATTCGAAGCGTTTAAAGTAATTGGAGAACATTCTCTTGAGAGGCCTAATGTAGAATAAATTCTTTTTTTGTAGATATCAAAGACAAACTTAAGGAAATCATGCACTATGAAGTGTTTGGATAACCGAAGAAAAAATTCCTCACTTTTGCATCGTTGATCCTTTTTAGTCCTGTAAAACACCTTTTTTTTTTGAAGACGTTATTTCATGCGCTTGAAAAAGTGTTCGGTGACAATTGACAATCCATCCACTTCATCCACTATACTCTCACTACAATAAACGCCAACTACCTCAATTCGGTAACTTCCTGAATGGAGTATGTGGTTTCCGAAGGTTGCTTCCATAAAGAAAGAAAAAGGGGAGGGGGCGGTGGAGAAGGAAATGGTTATGAACAGATTTAAGAATCACTTCACTACACGTCTGTAGAGCATGTCTAACCGTGAATGTCTCTCACATTAAGAAAATTTTGCTAAGAGTATGGCAAAACTGTTGAAACGTGCAAGGTATAGAGGTGAAAGTGAGAAGCACGGGTCATCAGAAGAGATTCCGGTCGGTGGAAAAGTGTTTATAGAGACTTTGAGACGAAACATATGAAAAATTAGGGCCCTGCCCGCTCACACTTCGTCGGATATTTTTAAAAAGTGAGATTTTTTTGCCTCCGTTTTAATTAGCCTTCCGTCTACACGTAAACGGCGCTTTCGGGCACCAAAAACCCAGGCTTTCGAAAACGGTTCAAGGAGTGTATTTTTTTTAAATCGCTGGCTTATCGTTTTGTGTGGACTTCGAATACGATGTTGTCATACACCAAACAGACCATACTCAGTAAGGGACGCCATTACCATTCCGCTGGACAATTGTAACGCGAAACCTGGTAACGAGATTGTCGTTTTTGAAAATGGAGAAAAAATAATCAGTTTTCAGAAAACTGCGGGTACGTGCAGACCAGGTCTAACTATGGCTGGAGAGCAGCCATTGGTGAGTGCAGGGGTGATCACATTGTACCAAAACTGCCTAACCAATACCTGTTATGTTTGTGAACATACCTTATTTCTTTAGTTCACCAAAAAACTACATCTGATATTAATATTTCATTTTTTTTTCCCTCGAAGAAGAATTCCCAGGGAACGCACCCTGCAAGTTTAGAAAGAGAAAGAGCAACCCAACCTCGTTCCCAGGGTTCTCTCTTTTGCTTCGAGAAAGGACCGTAGGCTTAGCTACATAATTCCCGAAATGTGGCCGAAAATTATTTCCGGAATTTCCGGAAAAAATTTGAAAAATTCTTTTGGAAATGTCTAAAATTCTCCAAAAACTCCCTAAAATTCCTGGAAATTCTCAAAAAAAATGTCGTTCTGAGCTAGTAGATTGCTCACATTCCTCACAAGAATCTGCAATATCTGCCATATTTGCTGACCTTTGTTGTTTGCGGTTCCATCCATTCTCTTAAGCATATCGTTGTTTTAATGTTATTTCAAGTTATTGCCGGGTGTTAGCGTCTATTTTAGGGAAAAAAAAAAAAAAGGAGGCTCTTCTGGAAGAATAGCTGGGACAGCCTAACACAAAATGAGAAACTGAAACTGAAAGTAACATCACTCTAAGGATAACAATTCTTTTTTTTCCGGTGCATAGAAACCTTCGAGAGCAAAATACTACAGCAACACGTTTTCCCCCTGCAGCCTGTTCCAGGCTTCAGTCAGATAGTGGAGACGGGACAAAGAGGGAAAAAAAAAAAACAAAAAAAAACAAAAAAACTCCGCACGCCATTAACTAAACGCCTGGAACAGGCTATTTCGCCTAATGTGGTCGCTATATTGAATTTGCCAACGGCAGCAGTGCTCTTTTTAATTCAACCACAAATATCCACATGTT
>CALNXK010000218.1:227500-272500 GCA_942486035.1 Porites lobata | reverse complement strand
AGTCTGAGAAGTGATTTTCTTTTTCCTGCCAGTTTTGACCTCTCTAGGCTCCGTAAGATAAGCAGCCTTGCCAGTTATGAGCCGGAACCCGGTTTGCTGAGGGGCCACTGGACAGCTCAATCATAGGCGTGTCTCAAAAGCCTTTAATTGTCAAGCTTAATAACTACCAGAGGAAATAAAAATCGCCATATTTCTGGCTGAGGCGTAGAAGAAATTGAGATCCTTCTAATTGGCTATTTTTTTTTTTTTATAGATTTAACCCTCCTGAGCGGCACATATAAACAGAGTTACGACCATAAAAACGTATCGTGACGATTTGAAAATAATGATAATGATAATAAACACTGTAATTATAGCCCAGTATTCATGCGATAGATATTTTTCGATACAGAAAACAAAAGAACGATTCTAGGAAGAAACATATTGCTTACTTCTGTAAAAACCTCCCGCGGTTATCCAATTAACCTATGTTTGTATGTCATAATTGAAGTAGACTCGTGTGCTGTTCAAAGGTTTGTGTGTCTTTTTAAAAGTTTTGCCTGTTTAAATAACGCCATGTCAAATTATCCTTCCTAGGGCGTGATGGGATTATTGAATTCACCTTCCTTGAACAACGAATAATCTCAGCAAAGCAGGCAACAGAAATGTTCTGTTCACTAGCATTGATGATAATGGGCGGCAAAAGTTCAACTTAGTTCTGTTGATCGAGCTCTTTACTTTTATTTTCCGCAACAAAACTAAAGGGCTTAGGTATTCTACTATTATTATGAATAAAATTGCCAGAAAGTTATATATTGCAGCTAGTGTTATACAGATCTCATTTTATAGAAGGATGGGACTTTGGTCCGTATTTTGTGACCATTATCATGAGTAGTAAGCTCTCACGTCTCTTAGTAGCAAATGTTTCTCATTAGACATAATTTTTTATTAGTTCCATGTGGCCATGCCAAAGTGTTTGTCTCACCTCAGCTTTAATGATAGCCTTGTAGTTAGGCATTTGTTCTTCAAGGACAGTTTCTAGTGCTTTCTTGTCGGAATCCGGAGGAAAACCTAATTTTTGTAAGTTTGCAGCCGTTTTCTTAACCTCAAAGACAGCTAGAAGACATTCGCAAGCTTCTGCTACGCGCCATTTAAACTCTTCTATGTCTTGGTTCCAAGTCTTGTGAGCCGTACTCTTTACGGCTATGTCATTAGCCGATTCAAGTTCCTGTGGAAAAAGATGCTGTATTATCAGTAAAACAATCATGTTTGGCTTGAACTCCACGTTTTTCTCTGAAGTAGTGTAAGTGAAAATTTGGTCAGTTTTAACGACATTTTCACTGAACACTAAAGAAAAAAGTACCATACCAAGCGAGACAAACAATTTTTTACTCAGTCACAAAAATACTAAACAGAAGATAAGGGTTTGAACTAATCCTCATTACAAGCAAAAGGTCTGTCTTGGGGAGCTCGGAAATTAAGAGCGTATTTACAAGAGACGCGACGAACTCAGACCGGTACGAATTTGTAATGTTTGCAGCCGTATACATGAGTCAGACTGGGACGAAATGCTTAGTCGATTACATGACACCAGTACGAACTCAAAAAACTGCAGATTTTTGGAGCTATATGACTTTGAAAATTCCATTATGCACTAACTGGGTCACCATTTACGCCAATACACAACCTTAGAGTTTACTGCCCTCAGAAAAATATAATGCACATATCTGCTGTCCTGTTTAAGTTTACTGTACAGTATCTCCGGACAAAATGGTTCAATCCCTCACATTATCCCAAGCATAATATATTTGATTGAAACTACAGTCTTGGTTACTGATGTAATCCGTATTAGTGTTGCTATTTTTGCTTGGAAACAGCAAAAATGATAGAGATACAAAGAAATCCACCAGGCGCCTATCATGGCGGCCACATGCTTTATTAATGCTCACCGAGTTTTCGCTTTTTGCTTTCACTGTATCGTTCCTTATCTTGCTCTGTATAGTCATGATTTTTATTATTCATCTAATGCACGTAACCTCGTGATTTGGAAAGGAAGAAATCATGCTGACTGGCCGATTTCATTCCAACTTATCACTTCCACCGATAGGAGTCGGCTAGCGCCGAAGTCAATCCATCTTCACCGTGGATTTCTTGCTTGGTCAAAACATGGGTACATGTGCTTAGCGGCTCCTGATTTTGAACCTGTGTTCGATATTACCGTGTGTATGGATGTGGCTAGGAATCCAGGGCCTGATATGGAAACGCCGAAACCTTGCCTACAGTGAACCTCTCCGAGCCGCCATCTTTGCCGGGAACATGTTTGCGATACTCAAGATCAGGTTTATTCAAGTTGCGTGGTCGTTCCAAAACCACCTTCAGAACTTCCATTCTAGGCGAACTCAAAAATGCTGGCTTACTACGCTACCGAGGCAAAAGAGTTGGGTTGAGTCGTAATTCCCGCCGCCATAGTACTGATCATAGCAGGGAAGCGTCAGCGGCCCGTATTTGTTTAACCTGTTCTTAAACGATCTCGACGTCGCTCAGTACTGCCAGGATAGCGATCTTACTAAGTATGCAGACGACACTTCTATTCTTTTGACTGTGCGTAAGAATAGTGTAGATGAATCACAAAAGGCACTAAATGTATTTTTGGAGTGGACAGAGGTTAATCACAAGCAAAAGCAAAGACCTCTGTATAACTTAAAAAGGTGTCACACCTAATTTTCCCCCACTATGTGGTATAGAACAGAGTGACAGTTTTACTCTATTAGGTGTCACATTACAAAACGACTATAAGTTTTCATCTCATGTTAAGGGAAAGCTTCGGGAAGCAAACAAGTGTTTAAACATTTTAAGATCACTAAGAAACGATGGATACACGCAGGTAGGGATAGATCATCTCTTTAAGGCTATTGTTCTGCCAAAGTTCACCTACGCACTTCCAGTATATGGAGCCAGCCACGTAGATTTAAACACCATACAATGTTTTTTAAAAAGGTGCAATAAGCGACGTTACACTTGTTAGTTAATTAATATCTTTGACTTTTTAGAGAAGTGTGACCGCAGGTTGTTCACCAAAATTAAGAACAATGTTAACCACCCATTATATGCCCTTTTGCCGAAAGTCAAAGAGTCATCCAAGAAGTTAAGATCACAAACAAGTCACGGATTAATACAGAACGTTTTAAGAGTTGCTATTTTAATAGAATAAGGTTTCAATGCAACTTGGCAATTTAACAGTATAGATATCCAATGTTTTATCAGGTTTTACATAATGATTGTGAATGATCTGTGCGATTTTCATGATTTGTATACTTTTACTCTCTGTAACGTTTGTTATGTATTTTATTTTTATTATTGTTGTTGTTATTATTATTATTATTATTATTATTATTATCAGGGACCCGGTCTTTCCGGTTTTACAAGAGAACGGTACGTCCTCAGAGCAGTACGAAAGTAACTCGTGTCGGATCAGCGACCGATACGACCTTCAGCCGATCTGAGTAAGTCCAGCCTCATGTAAATACCCCATTAGTTATCAGTTCAGTAGGGTCATGATAGTTTTGACGATTTATTACTAAAATGGCTATAAGTAAACATGTCAGCCAATTACCCAGCTATCAGTTGATTTTTTGTTCTGAGATCTGCCAAATGTGAGCATAAGACAAAATAGAAACCCCCAAACTATAGGACTTCACGCTTGCAGCTTGCACAGACACTTTTTATGATCAAACCTTGCAAAGTCTGTAGACTACGTACCGTTTTCATGCTGCTGACAAGAACTCCCAAAGTTTTACCAACACTCTCATCGACTCCCTTGTACAAGAATGTACCCAATTCTGTACCACTCTTTTGATACTCTTCAAGTTTTGTCTTCCAGCATTTGCTGACCCCCTCTACGGTCCTCAGCACTTTAGAGGCAGCTACTTGTTCCTCTGAGGACAAAGTATTGAGGGTCAAAAATAATAACTACACTGAGTTCAAAGGTAATTCAGCTTTAAATTTTAAAATATATTTATAATAAGATCAGCTCCATCTGCCCCTTTGAAATACTGTTGATAAGATCAAAAGTTATGCAGACCACTAGGCCACTAATAAACAAAAAACGTTTTCTGGCTTTATTTTTTTGTTTTTCCTATAACTGAAAACTAGTATTTCAAGTGAAAGCGACTTTCGCACATATTGTCGAAATGTTATTCACCGTCCAGAACAACATTAAAAGAATCCTATCAGGACAATGTAATACTCAACCGGACGATCATATTCCACTTACTTATATAACTTTTCAGCCATTCTCTGCGCTCCTGTCCGTGCTCATTTTGTTGGCATACACGTAAGGCTTTCAGAGCATAATTTTACAAAACGCTTCAGTACTTACTTTCCGTGTTTTCGTTGGGACTTCCTTCACCTTTAGTAGCCTTTGACGCATCGATAGCTCTTGATATTCCTTCTATTACCAGCCCATTAATAATGCCTGCAATAACAACTGGAAAAACCGTGTAGAGCAATTTTCAAGCACCGTGTCATCACAGCGCTTGTTAGCTTGTTTTATTACCACTGCCCTAATGAGTCTTTTATTTTTGTTCAGATAATACGCGAGCGCGCACGAAAACTATCATTTTTCACTGCCGCGTGTCGTCTTTCCTCGCGGGTAGTGATTTTCATCCCCCGGGGAGACTCCCTTATTTGTGCTACTTGAACAGGGTGTCTGTTTGAACCGGCAGCCTTGAAAAGACTTTGAAGGTTAGTGGTAGGCGGTCTTCATGAGTGGTACCGAGAAGGTTTTTTTTTTTAAAAAATCTAAATACATGATGTTAGTTTAAAAAGTACGTACTTCTGTGTGCGAAACGAAATGAAGGATCATGTGATTAGACTTTTGTCTTAAAAAGGGTAGCGAACTTAACAATTTCTGTCCCAATACACCCTTCTCCCCCCTCCAACCCGGTAGTCACCCACTCTCGCTTATCTCTCTCGTTAGACTATCCCTGCTTGCGGAAAATGAGGGCCTTAGTGTTGTTTGTAAACGTTGCTGACCTGGGAGAACTTTGTCTCTCATCATGTTGCGCCAGAAGCCTTCTCCCGCCTCCTCAACAGCATTTTCCACCTCGTTCTCTACCGCACACTCGACGTTTTCCTCAACTTGTGCTTGAATTTCTCCCTCAATTGCGCCTTGTGCTAGCTCCTAAATAAATTGAACAAAGCCAAAAGAAGCGTTCTGAGGCCCAAGTCCTTTCGTATTCGTTGCGGCAGTCTGTGACGCCCAAGACAAGACAATGCACTTTGATTTAAACACGAGGCTACCGTCGAACATTTAACAGTTCTTAAATAGACCAATTCCGATATATACTTGGCTGCGAGGCTTGGGAGAATAAAACAAAAGAAATAATCTTGAGGCTCAGCAATGAATAATACATTTCTTTTGTTTTACTACCCCAAGCCTCGGAGCCAATTATGAATTGTATATATCGAAAATGGTATATTCAGTCGTCAAAAGCCGTTTGCCTAAAACATGGAATTCGGAATGCCGGAATCCGAAAAGAAGTAGAATCTGGAATGCGGAATCATTTCAAAACGAACTAGACCTTTCTGTTGAACAACAACAACAAAAAATAAAATAAAAATAAAATAATAATAATAATAATAATAATAGTAATAATAATGATAAAAGTAATGTGAAAGGTTTGAACCCAGGAGTCATTTCAAAAGTAGATTGACTTTGATCGTCGGGGTGAACGTAGTCCTGGATAGGACTGTTGTTGTTGAAAGCGACTGACGTTTCGACAACCAAATAATTATCATTATTATAACAATAACAATAACAATAACGATAACGATAACGATAACGATAACGATAACGATAACGATAACGATAACGATAACGATAACGATAACGATAACGATAACGATAACGATAACGATAACGATAACGATAACGATAACGATAACGATACCGATAACGATAACGATAACAATAACAATAACAATAACAATAATGACAGTGTATTGTCATTATTATTGAGGATGCTTTATGATGACGATGATAAAGACGAGCATTTATATCAAAGCTGCCTGTGATACGGCCACAATCACAACAATGATTTCCACTTCACAGATCGATAGACAGATTCCTTCACAGTCACTTTAACGAGCGGTCACATTAGTCCTCTAGGAGGAAAATTCATTCCAATTTTTGAAATCGAAAAAACGATCATCAAACACATGGGACAGCGATGGGAACAAAGGTCGCTGTTTCTTTTGTAAGTATCTTGATGACAAACTTAGAAACAGTACGTCAATGCTCGGCGTAGGAACACATTTTACGCCAAGCGAAGCATTTCGTTATACACAATTCCGTTATGGGTAAAGAGAGGCTTTATCAAAGGGACGCTCTCCGGCTGCCCAGAACAAATTTCTCAAAAGAAAGTTTTCAGAAAAGACTAAAGGAATTTCAAAAGCACCTTGGAGAGAGAAGATATCCACAGAATTTAATAAATCTTTCTCTCTATCTCTCTGAAATACACTTTGAAAACAGGAAAGAGGCACGTCAACTAAAACCTTTCAAGAGAAAAAACCATTTTGCCTTTGTCCCGCAATGTCAACTATCAGTCCCTACCCCTTAAAAACATTCTTATGAAACACTGGAGAGAACCAAACTCTTCTAAGACAGATCTACCAAGAACCTCCAATAATATCGCACAAAAGAGGAAAGTCTCTAAAACTCTGCGAATTAAAAGCTATAAACACTTTGGTAGAAGGCGTGAGTCAGGGTTGTCAAGCCTTTACAATATTTCTTCGTTACCCGTGCTACTAGTAAAACTTTCAAAATATTTTGCTTCTACAATCAACTTTCGCCTGAAGGACACCTTACTTTTATGGACAACCCGATAATACGAATAGCAGAATTCCAACAAACTCTCATTATTACGGACTCTCGCTGTTATGGACACTCATGGTCTCGACGTCGTCCACCTAGAAAGAGTTGTTACTTTCCTTCAAAGATCTTGAAGCCGGAAGGTTGCAGTTGATGTGAACACTTTCCTCCACCCTCACTTGAGAAATTGGTCCTGAAAACTGTTCAGTGGCATTATTATCATTATTATTATTATTATTATTATTATTATTATTATTATATAAGATATACTAGCATAAGATTAGCGTGCTGCATGCCTTTAAAAGACATCCATTCGATTAGTAAATGCAAAATTAAGTATGTGTTACTGGAAACCAAAAAGCTGATAGAATATTGGTTCAGTTCAGTGATGTATGAGCACAGTTAACGTCCTTTGGTATACTTTTTGTATTGGGTTGCCTTTAATAAGGAGGTTACAACGAGCAATTTCACTGTGAGGCAGTCCACAATAAGCATCTCATTTGAATGAAATATTGAGTCCCGAAAGAGTCACAAAGACCGACTGATTTCATCATAGCAAGGCTACTTGTATGAGCAATAAATGTAACTTCTAATAAAGCCTGGCGGAAAAACTTTCCTGGAAATTCTTTGTCTTCATAGAAGCTCTCTGTACGAATCATTTTGCTTCAAAACTTCGCTTTTCAAAAGACAAACAAAAGCGAATTAATTTTTTGCTTTACCTCAGTTTCAACTTCAACGTTAACGTTCTCATTGTTGATAACTTCAGCAAGGGCCGCTTGTATGACTTCGGTTTCTGCACCTTCTTCCATAGCTTTTGCAACACTTGCTTCAACCGTTTCTTCTAAAATTACTTCCACCATTTCAAAAAGAGTAGCCATGGTACCTTTGAGAAAGAGAGAACTTTGTAATATAAAGATTTGCAAGATTCGTCGCTAACTCAGTTCCTCTGTGTATAACTTAACTTTCTGAGCGATTAAATATTTCGCAAATCTCATACAAACAACAACCACGACAACAAATTTTATTGAAAATTGGAAAATAACTAATTACATTACTCTCCCACCCGCAAATAGCTTATAAACTAATCGAGGCGGGGGGAGCTGAAGACATATTACAAAACAAGATTTATATATAGATGGACTAAATAACAGTGAAGACACTACTATACAGTAAATAGAATTTAAACTAACATAAAACAAGGCAAGTACATAACGATTACGAAGAGAGGCTAACCTAAAGTATTAAATAACTTAATAAGACGGGAGACTTCGACATAATCATTCTCTGACCGCAAGAAATTTAGTAATAATTCCTTTATTTTTTTACGAATGGACGAACTTTTAAGTATGTTAATCGAATAAGGAATAGAATTCCAAATTTAGGCACCGATCATCGTGAAAAAGGCATACATTTTATCGGTTCTAGAGAGCTTATCATAAAACGAGTCGCTAAAGACAGATCTTGTTCTGTAGTTATGAATCTGACTTGTTTTAACGAACTGATTGAGTATACTAACTGGTGCTGCCTGTCTGTTGATATCATACGGTAAATAGCTACAATCTCTGAAAAATAGGCAAGGCAGTGGAAGGCAATTTGATTTGGAAAAGAGGGTACGGTGTGTTCCTTAGACTTACTGAAGTAAATGAGACGTAAGGCCCGTTTTTGTAGAGTTACGATCTTTCTTTGAAATGTCCGAGGTACAGTTTCCCCAACCACAAATACCATAAGTCAAGTAAGGGTCAATTAATGAGCTGTAAACTGAAAGTTACATATATATTTTATATAAATTTGCTCATCAAATGAAATGCCTTGTACTCACCAATACTTCGATGCTCTTGCCCTCTGACTTATAATAAATGTTCTTATAAGGTCCTTTGCTCTGGCTTGTTTTATACTCAGTTAAACGTAATGCACTTGTCAATCTTGACCCCGTGAGGCGGGGAGTAGGAAGGTCTGGGGTAGTGACAGCTTCCTTGATCCAAATCGCAAAATTTGACGTTGGAAGCCTGGCTGTCAAGTGGTTAGCAGATAAATTACTTTTCCTCTCCGGGCAAGATAAACTGGTAACTAATTGTTAAACGGGCGAAATAATTTAGGATAATTTCCTCCTGAACCTGTGTGGTCTTCCTTATTTATTTATTATTTTTTCAGTGGTCTTCCATTTGTTTTGTCGGTTTATTTAAGCAACAATAATATTGTTAATCGATTCCGTTTTAGCTAGGGAAATTGGGCAAATTTTTCGTTTTGTCTTGCTAAGGCGAGTTTCAAACTTTTTATTATACAGAAAATTTCGTAGATAGCATATATCCACTGCCTGCAAGCTCTCGATACATTCGAACTGCTAGTTCGCATGTCACTACTAAGCGCTTATCGTCTCGCGATATTATTGTTTCACGCGCGCAGGGTACCGAGTAAGGCCAAACAGTCATGGTCATTGTTTTCGTGTTTAGTGAAAGTCGATAAGCTGTTGCGAAAAGTTTATCGCTAAAAGGCCTGAAAGTTACAACTTCATCATTTTATTATTTTACCTCCTGTCTTCTTTTCATCTAGATAAAACTTTCCCGGTCATTATTTGTGTGTTAAGACAAATTCAATTTTGTACGCGCTTTGGTATTGATTATTATGAAGGTTTGTTGATGAATCCATCCGAATTTCATTTATTGATTGATTGATTGATTTGATTATTGCTGACGGGTCTAAGCGAGTCTTGACAAGGCAGCCGGCTATTCTTTACAATGGTGGATCAGATCCAAAAAATTTGTCTTGTTACTTTAGATCAAGCGTGTGTGCCGTCGGCTGTTGTTTGTATTTTTCAGGGGCAATAGGCATTTCAAAGGTTGGTCACGTGATCAACATTCTGTAAACAGGAAAATGGATCGCTTTTGGAAAATTTTGTTAGCATGTACAGAAAGAGTTTATTTAAATTAGGTAATCCCTAGATTTCCAGCCGTATATGTCGTATATCTCAAAAGTAGCGAAAATTAGAAGGATTTGAAGGAGCCCACTCGACCGTGACTGGGTGGAAAGAGTTATTTTTCCATAAAAAATCCTTTTAATTTTCAGCCGCCGTTGCAATCGCTGCTTTTGAGAAATCCGGCTTAAAATTTACAAGCTACCTGATTTTGATATGCTCCTTCAGTTCCAGCTACAGAAAGTTGATCACATGATCAACCATTGCAAAGTGCCTAGTGCGGTTTGGCGTGTAATGGCACGCAGCAAAGAGTCTGGCAGAGTTCTGAAGCGTCATTTTCCTGTCTGCCTGTTAAGCAGGTAAACAAATTCAACCATTACATTGCGTTATATCGTTCTTTGTCCGTTGAGAGAAAAGGAAAGCTTGCAATCGCCGATTCAAAATTTACATTGCTCGTTGAAGCTGGCAGGCCGTACTTTAAGAAATCCGAAAAGATCTCATTTGTTGCATCGAGAGAAAATGCTTTTCAGTTGTGAAGACAAGAGGAGATTCATCGGATACAATTATTAAGTCATCGTTTACTCACTGAGGTTTAAATCACCTCAAAAACCTTAGTTGTGACAAAAAATATGAAGAAAATGTTTAGAGCACGATAAGCGTTTCACTAAGTTATCAATGACGCTCAGGCATTCCTAGGTTTACACAGAGGAAATTTTTGCTGATTTGAAAGTCCAGAAATGTTTGATTTACAAGCAAAATGAAACCGTCCCGATTTCGTCGCGTGTCGGGGGATTTTGAATCCAAAATTGTCAGTGAATACTTTGCAGATATTGTATCCGAATGATTGCCCTCGAGGTCAGGAACTGGTGTGTTTTAGCGCCTGTGAATGCGAATTAAACACCCTAAATGTTCTAAATTAGACTGATGTATGTGAATCCGTAAAATCTTTTTCTTGTAGTTTTAGCCCTTTTACGCAATTCTTTTGTTGAAAGGTGGTCAGAAATTTCAGAGGAATAGCAGCTCAACGGTGACACCTATAATGGCGTAACCTCCATTGCTACACAAACTGTTAGCCTTCTGGGAATCCAACGGATGAGAGAGAAAGTAAAGGGTTATCACGCCATACGCCAGCGCACCCGTGCGTCTGTAGCCGCTCTCCCCTCGGGGAGGTTGAGGGAGGGCTTCGTTTTTGGGAGCCGGAATCCCAAATATACAACTTGCATCAGTTTATCTTGGCGAAAAGCAAACCAGTCTTGTGACAACAATGGAGCTGGTCCAGTAAAAATCTTGAAGTTTCTTGTATTCTACTCCTGACAAACCTTAAAACTGAATTTTAAGGCTTTGCTTTTACCTCCGACACACTTTTGGTCACGATCCAGGACCATTAATCTAATCTGTTGTCTCAGATTGATCAAAACTGTTGACAGGTGAATTCATCTAGATCTGTGGATTTTGTTTACCGACAGCTGAAGGTCTGAGTTTAAGATTTTAGCTTTTCGTGTTCTTCCACTGCCGCAAAATGAAATGCATGAGTTTGTACAGCACAGTACAGCCTCTAACTGCTATTCTTGTCCTATTTGGCTTTGGTAATGAAGTCTAAATAGGGACAGTTATCCCCCATCCCACTCCCTACTTCCCCACTGGGCACCCCTTGGAAATATGTCACCCAAAGAACTGTGAAATGAAATGCAAATAGCCAAGAAAATGCTGGATATAAAATTAATAAGTAACATTATTTTCGGTACATGTAATGTTTGTTATAAAAGTCATTTTAAGATTCGAGATGTATGACCCAGCGTTATCAGGTTTAAAATTATTAGATGTTTTGGTGGTATCGCTGAGTGTTCTTATGAGTTCTGCCGTATTTTGACTGGCCCGTAGGAAAGTGAATAGCGTGTTACGGATATTTTTTTCTCAACACTGAGCGTGACGAGACTGTGATTGGCTAAGGAGATGACAGCTTGTCAAACCAGTTTTCTAATTTAACGAAAAAACTGCCCTTGAAGTTAGTCCTTAAATAAAAAATAAAATATACTTTTTACAGAACTGCAAGAACGAAAATAAAAGTGATATACTGGAGTTTTTCTTTATACAAAATACGTTTATTCATAGAAAAGTTTCTGAAAGGACTCAAATGGAAGCTAAAAACCTTCAGAGAAAAAGGAAAACGTGGTCGAACTTGGTGGCGTCTCGCGAAGCTAAGCACGGATTTCTTTTTTTTAAGGAAGGGGCAAGCACTTGCCTCGCCAATAAAGGAACACGATATTAGACTTCCTGGTCAGTTTTATTTTTAACTCGCTTTTCAATTTCCCCTTAAACAATTTTTATTCTTAGTTTGCTAAATCGCCAATTTGAACGCCCCGTCTGTCAGGTTCCAGAAAGTCTCCTTATTTTCCACAGCTCTATTGAGCACTCCTCTTGTAATATACAATATAAATTTATAATACAACACAGACACACACAAAAAAAAAGAAAAAAGAAAAGAAGCAAAAACCCAAAAGGGGTAGGTGCAACGGGACTAACGTCTCATGCAGGCACCACCGCTAGATTAAGACCTAGGTTAAAATAAAATAAAATGAATACCGTACTCAAACATTCGTACCAAAAAAACAAAATAAATTACGAGTGGCATGGGCACGTAGGGCCTAGTGTCCACGTGCAGGGGTAATTGATTTCATATACCCCGCGACAGGTGAGTGCTCATTAATTTGCGAACAAAAAGTTGAACGGCAGTAGGCGAGGAAAAACTGGTTGGGGGTGCTAGCTTACTTAGTTCCATAGTTTAACTATACGGTTTAAGTACGAAGCCTGAAAAGCTGATGTTTTGCAAAAAGGGGTGCGAAGATTAAAGGAGTTACTTAGTCTTGTACGATCATGGGAAACAAAAGATACATAATTCCGAACATCTAAATCGGTACTACAGTAAAGGCATTTATAAAAAAAAAGATCAAATCTTTAAGTTCACGATCTAGAGAAAGTGGAAGTAAGTCTAGCAAAGTCAGTCGCTCTTTGTATGACGACTCGTCTCTGCGCTTGCGTAAAATCCACCTGCTTGCACGTCTCTGCACCTGTTCCACCTTAGCATTCAGAGTAACGTAAACGGGCCACCAGACTTGGTTGGCGTAACACAGCTGTGACTTGACCAAAGACAAATAAAGTGAGCGCCTAACAGAGACGCCAGTAAGCAGAGGACAAGTCTGTTTAAGCAAACCAAGAAGCTTGTTTGCTTTCGCAGTGATAGTGCGAATGTGTGAGTCCCAAGAGAGCGTAGTAGTTATGATGACGCCAAGATCGTTTTCTTCTGAAAAGCGTGTCAGGGCTGTGCAGTCAAGAGTGTAGTCAGAAGCAATCGGAGTCTTTTTCCTAGTCACAGTTAGTACTTTACATTTGGACGTATTAAATCTAATATTTTTGCGATGCGACCAGACGTGCATATTAGAGAGAGTGTCTTGTATGAGGTCACAGTGTTCTGCAGACGAAACGTTTCGGTATAGCTTGGTGTCGTCGGCGTAGAGTACAACCTTCACGCCGTAAGCAGCTTCGTCCGGCAGATCATTTATGAACAAAGTGAACAACAGGGGGCCTAAAATGCTCCCCTGCGCAACGCCAGAGGTTGAATTTCGCCCCTTTAAGCCCACAGTACTAATTCTGCACTTATACAAGCAAACAACTTTTAAAATTCTTAATAAAGTAAGGTGAACAATCTATTACTTTCACCTACGTATATAAACGTGCAAAAACTCAAAGAAACAAGCAAAAAAACATACACACACGAGCGCCGCGTCGGTTAGACCTCTACGAAGCCGTTCTTTGTCTCGTCGCGCGACGCTCCTCCAACTTTGCGAAACCATGAAAAGAACGGCTGCTTGGGAGCTCTAGGCGTCCGCGACCTGTCAAACAGGTTCGGTTCTTTGACATGTGTTAAAGTTTACTGCTTCTTTATGAGTATATTATCAGAGGCTTTGCTTTTAGACCTTGCTTTATCTATACAGCTATTTCGAGAAAGGTTGTCGGAAAAAGTGCACGCGACAATCCCGAAAGGTATTGTGGGTGGTTTTGAGTGCTCTGCTCTTCAAAGAAATTTGAAAAAATGGCACGGGAGGCCACGGACATATGTTTGCGAGTGCTTAAGGAAAGCTACAAAAGTATGTTCGACAGCTACAGTCGTCAGGAACAGTGTATTGATCATATCCCATATTACCTTTCGGGATTGTCGCGTGCACATTTTTAACCTTTCTCGAAATAACTGTATACATTCTACTATTCTCTTTTGTTGACACATTCATTCATTCATTCGTTCATTCAATCAATCAATCAATTAATCAATCAACCAATCAATCAAACGATCAATCATTCATTCATTCATTCATTTACTTTGCCACTCATATCTCTTTTTACAGTAGTTTAAGATTAAGAAACATATCTAGTAGCGGGAAGCTAGATCTCTGTAAGCTCACCACTTAAAGATCTTACCACTTAAAGGCTTACGAATTTTTTTCGCAGAAAAGTCATTTAAATTTTCAGAGGGGTCAAAGGAAGTCAAATTGGCAATTTATACCTTTGATCGCCAAGCTAAAATCAAGTGTGGTGGGATCCATTCTATTTCAGCAACTGCATGATTATTCGGTGATCTCAGCGCATTGAAAACGTTTCTGTATTCTTTGGCAGATAAACTGACACATGTTCGAAAATATTAATGTATTCCTATTATAAAGTTAAGTAAATTCCATAATAGTACAGAATACCCTTGACAGGGTTTTATGTGACACTATTCCGTATTATTGGTTTAGGTGGTATTTCAAAGGTGGCTAATTCCGGATTCTAGCATTACAAATTCCTCCCCTTCAAGCACCTTTCTTCTTTTGACTTTGGTTATTGGCTTTAACACCATGTGCCCCAAACTTCTTTTTGCTCCCTAAAAATATGTAGAAACTACATAGTTTTCTACTTGATTCATCCATATACTGTGGATACGTCAGTTGAGGGGATATTTTTCCATTAGATCTTGATTTGTTCACTCGCTGTTGGGAAAATTGTAGTTCATTTTCTTTAGGAATGGCTCATTTATATATTGCTCCGCACGCAAGGAAGATTTTGTTGGTGTTAATTTAGACAGTAACTCACTGTATTATTCATTCAAAATATTTCCCCATATGACTGGCTTGAATTCCCGGGCTAGTTTTTCTTAACTAGGTAGCGCTGACAAAACTGAGATGTTTGCCGATCTGTACAATTCTTCATAACATACTCATCCTCATCCAATAATTGCTAAGTGTCAGACTGAGTATAATTTTTATAACAGCTTCAATTTTTACCAGCTTTAAAAGCTATTTTTAAAGAAATTAACCTACTGTATCATCAATTATTCTCAAGTACTTTGTCTATAACATTTCTTTAGCTACAAGCAGATTTGATCGTGCAATATTAGCTTTTGATACTCTTTAAGTCAATAATATCCGACGTCAATTGATTTCTTTAGTTACTTTTCACAATGAATATGTTACTTTCGCTGCAGAGCTATAATCCATGGCGTTTAATGACAAATTACTTTCTACATACTTGTGACTGATAATTGGCTATTTTCATTGTCGTCTGATAGGGTCAATCAACAAAGACAATATACCCTACCTATCACGTGTAATTATGGAAAACTATTTTTGAAAAAGAAGAAAATACTTAGAGGGATCAACCAAAAAGAAAACGTCCAGTATTCATTGGCCTTCTTATAAATATTAATCTCTACTTTCTTGCTCTTTTTTCAGCCAAAACCTTCTTAATGTAATCACTTGCAGCCTGATCTGCAGTTTTCTTTATCTGCTCCCTGTACTGGCGCAAAACCTGATCTTTTGCGTCCGATGAGATGTTCATGATCTTTATCTGGTTAGGAGGGAGCTGCATGGCAGCATTAGCCGCAGCAACAGCTGGAATCAAAAGCAAAGTGACATTAATTACAAAACCATAACAAGCTTTCTCTTGCAGGCGGAATTTAGGGGCAGATCTATCTGACAGGGGGAGAAGAGGTATATAAGTTGAAAAAGGATACCGGGTACACTCAGTAAAAAAATTAATCAGCAAAGGTTAGGGATCTATGAAAGGGGACCCTAAAACGTCCATACTTGAAAACATGTTCTGCCAAAATGGAGGTTGGGAAAAATGGGGACTTGGGTAGAGGGCAGGGGGAGTTGGTTACTTCTTTATTAAAATGTCCAGCGTTATTGTCGTTGTAATAGTGTTGTGCTGGGGTTTATTTTGTGTTGCCTAGACTTAAACGAGAGTCAAGGATGACTGTCCTATCCACCTACTTGACACTAGCTCACGTTCTACGCAGTGACAAGCCTCGCTTACTTAAGAATAAGGATCCAAGGCAAAACATTGGTGAACATATAACGCTCAACTCCGGTTCGATAGAATTAGGGAAAACTTGGCAATTTATTAAGCAATAGACCACACTTTCTATGGGTTTACCGGCGTGATAACCCACGGGGGATGTTGGGAGAACACGAGAATAGCTTGTAAATCACGAGCCGAAGGCGAGTGATTTACAAGCTTTTAGTAGAATGGAGTCTTTTAGGTAAAAACTATGGTTTTAATAACGTGATCAAGTCATGTCTTCTCTCTAAAGTCATCATAAGTCAATCATGACTCACGATTTAATAGCGCTGAATTTTCTCAAAACTCAGTTCAGTCAAACAACAGACAGCAGCACTTCAAAACACGAGTTTTTGCACTCATTGCATGATAACTTATGTAAGCTGTTTTACAGGAAAAGTCAACATTTATTCATGCGAACGTACAATGAAAGAATACGTTCATGGTTGTTTACTACAGAAGTAGAAACTATAAATTGAAAATCAGCCTGTACGCAGTTGTATTTTGTTGAGTCGATCCGTATAAAGAATTTCGTGCTTACAGACGGAACTGGCAGCTATTGTAATGGAGGACTTCATTCACATTTTACAAGCCGCAGTGGTTTAAGATCTGTTTCTGGACTTTATTATGATTAAGAAATGCTGCGGTAACGACGTGGCTGCATTTGCGAAGTTATTGCATGTAACTTTATATGCACGTACAGCGACCGATGGAAATATGTCAGTAATGGAGAAAGGTTTCTTTGCCGTAGCCACATATTGGCGTTAACATTTGTCGATTTGTAAAGTCAGGTGGTTTGAGGTAGGTTATGGCATCGATAATCACCGAATAATTTGTGCAAATGTTGGAAAAAACCAGCCCGAAACTCTGACATCTTTCATCATCGTTGGCAGCTTGTTTACAACCTACAGCAGCCGATTTTGTACTACATCTTGATCAGAGATCTCTTTTTGGAACAATTTCTTTCATTAAGGAATTTAATTATGACAAAATAAATCAAGAATGCTAAAACTATCCGTTTTGTTGCTGGTTGGCACATGGTTAAGTTTCCCTGGAGACTTTCTACACCAGAAATTCACACAGTTGTTGTCTTTCTCTGCGATTTGGCATCGTCGTGAAATGTAAACTGCTTTCCAGCTTTGTACTTTATTTCTTCTAAAGCTATGGCAGTAATAAAATGTGGAAACCAACGCTTTTGATATTAAGAAGGGCTGGCTAAGTAACTTGTTCTGTTTTTTAGCCTTTCTAAAATCATTGTTTGCAGATCAATAGACGGTTTTGTTTATGGCTCGTGGTCCGGATGCCTTTTTCTATAGGTTTACCGGTATAATAAACCATAGGTTTTTTACCAATCAGATCACGCGTACTATCTCAGTTATTCTATAAATAATAATAATAACATGTTTAAACAGGATGACCATTTCAGTTATAAAAACTGCTCTCAATATGGGTCCTGTATAAAAATAAATGAATAAATAGATAAAAACATTAATTATATACGAAACTGAGATACGTTACATAATTATAATCAATGAAAAAAGGTAGCCTCTTTATGATCAAAACAACATACAATCATTAAAAAGGGTAGCCCCCTTATAAAAAAAAGACCCTCTTAGTCAACTCGAGATTGACTTTATCAATAGATAACCTATCCCTAGACCTAGTATCATAGTCATGAATATCATAAGTTCGCCGTCGAAAATAATCTGAGAAATAACTTGGAGCTTGTCCATCAAGACAATTCTTGACAAGTTTGACGATATGTTTCTCTCTTCTCGTCTTAAGAGGGTCCCAACCAAGACTGGAAGCTATATCTTGAGTGGACAAATGTACCGTCTTTAGCACTATCATAGCAGCACGTCTCTGCAGGCGTTCCAATTCTTCTTCATTTCCTTTACCACAGCCATGAAAAACAGCACAACAGTATTCCAAATTTGGTAGTATCATCGATTTATACAATCGGTTCGATGCTTCAGTTGTTAATGATGATCTAATTCTTGAGAACATCCCCAGTGTTTTACGCCTTAAAGGCATCACAGTGTTTCACAGATTCTCCTCCCTTGTCTTTCATTGTATTAACCGTTACTTTGAGGAAATATAACTCAGTTTAGTTACCTCCACGAACAAAAAAGCAACAAATATCGATCATGTAAAGACATCTGCTATTTACCTTTTTCCTTAGATTTCTGTACCGCTTCAGGCTTTACGTTTTTCATCATCCAATTCTTTAGCGTAGCAATGCCTTCTATTGGGACTTCTAAGTGTTTCTCAATCCTGGGATACCAGTCATTGAAGACGACGGTTGTCTGGCGAGGAAAAACAGTCAAAGTCAATTGTCATTGGTTATTTTCAACGAAAACCGCGGCAAGATTAGCTAAGTCGGTAGAGCGCTTGACTAATGAGCAGAAAGTGGGTTTGATTCTCGGGGTCGTACCAACACTCAGGATCTAAAAAACCTGAGAAATGATGGTACTGCCCATGCCATCCAAACGGCAAGACCTTTGAGTGGCTTAGATGACGTCGTAAAATAGCGGTTTCGCCTCTAGTAGAAAGGAGACTTAAGAAAACTCCTCGACTAGTACTTTCGTGATAAATTATTTGACACCCAAATAAAGTGCCTTTTTGATGCCCTTCTTTTCTTCGGGATAAAATATATTTTAATTAATTATCCAACAACTTTTTACACCAAAGTGGGTTTGGTCTCTTCTGTTTGAATGACATATATATAATTATAATTATATCTCGGTAGACGAAAGTTGGAGCAAAGGCAAAACCCTTTCCGAATAAATTTGAGGTTTTCTGTACGTCTTATTTTTCTGTTACTTAGAGCTTCATGTTGCATTGGTTTATTACCTCGGCTTGTGCTGCCTTGGTAGCCGCAGATTTAATATCAGGGATAACTTGCGACTGCATCCCTGATTTTATCTGTGCTTTGAGTGGCTCCTTGATAAAGGTCTTAACAGCATCTTCGGATGCTTTTTTCGCCCCATCTTTCACAGCCTTCGTCAATTTGTTTTTGGCCTGTTTAATTATACAAAAAATGTTTGCAGAAAGCTATTAAAGCTATTATTAATCATAATTGTAATAGATCACTTATAAATACAACTGGCGCGTGTTGACGCGCGCAAAGTGCAATAAATCCCTTAGGTCTTGCATGCGCTGTCTAATTACAATGCCCCAGTAATCCTTAAATTAGTTCATTTTCACATTGCCGATAATAAGATTTGTTTACCTTCACAAAATTTTGCATAACCATTGTTTCCAGTTTCTCCTAGGTATTACCGGTTTTTCTAGGAAAACTGAAAACAAGGCTTAGGCATAAACTTTGTGCGGTAAACAAGGTGTATTATTTGGGCAATGTGGAATGGTGGATTGAAAGAAAAGCAGCAAACAACAAATTCTTAAATAATTATGATGGTATTGGTAAAATTTCTCTGAAACCAGAACAGAGTTCTAAACGAAACCCACGGCGCCTGGTCTTGTTAAATTCGAGCCTGATGTTAGGAAAAGAAGGAATTAAACTAACTCCTCAAGGAGTAGGGAGAAACACTCGACTACTTCTCCTGTTTGTTCTCGTATATATGTGCAAGTCAGACACCAAGGAGATCTGTTGGATCTTGGAAAGTGTGGAAGGGTTAAACTTCAGATCAAGGAATTTTTTTTTCGACATTTTTGGCTTCAGTAGGTTCATTTGGCTTAGACCACTTGAAAGCAAAAATAGCAAAGCATGCAGTTGCGGCTGAGTTAAAGGCTATATACATAGAAAATGGACCCCCCTTTTGGTACTGCAAAGTGACCAAGGTTCTGAACTTAAAGCAGCCGTGGAAAGACTTGGTCGTAAATTGCGAGTAAAAATGGTATACAGCCGCTCATACCATTCCCAGTCTCAAGGAAAATTAGAAGTCATTGTGCTCTACTACGTTCGTGCTCTACACGTTCCAAGATGGAGTATGATTAATTGGACGAGAGCACTGGCTGAATACCAGATGATTTAAACGAGGAACCCAAAGAAGTACTAAAATACAAATTTACGTTTGAGAAGTATTTTTGACACGCATAGTCTAGTTCCTATATCAAAAAAAAATGTTTTTATACACTTAGGACCTTTATTACATTTAGGGCCAAAATTTATTACGTCACTTAGGACTTTTTTTTTCATTGCATTAAGGGTCATTTATTACATTTGAGACCTCAACCCCTCCCTCCTTCCCCCATTTGTTTCAACAAAGTGAACGGGTTTTTTTTATGATTGCGAGTGGTTGATACGGCAAAAACAGCAAAAAAATAAAAAGAGAAAGTGGCGAGGTTGCAGGAATGTTTACATACATTGTATTTGATCATCTTTTTCCATTCATCGTTGTAATACTTATTAAAGGTGTCTGTCATCTTCTTGCGGTCAGCTTCAGGTGGGAAGTTCTTCTCTTGCATACCCGGAGCATGATCCTTCGCAATGAAGATGGCGCTGACATTATAAGCTCCCTTAATCACATCCAACTCAAACTGGTCTATGTCAGCCTCCCACTGACAGTTAGCTTTGTCTTCATCTGCGATAAGCAGGGCTTTGTTAAGATCCTGTGTAATAAAAAGTTAAAGAAAGAAGAAACAAGAGCTTTCGGCTGGTCTTAAGTTTCAAATTTGCAGATGTGATTGTGGCGCACTAGAAGCTATCACAACATGGCCACGTTAGTGCAAGTACGGATGGCTAATCTGACTAGGGTGGTAATGTTAAAGACAAAATCCTGTTAACGAGGCTTACAACCATTTTTTCAAGGTCTCACCCATTCCTGTTTGATGCTCGCGATCCATAACTTTGATTGTAGTGCATGTACAAAAAAGCCACAAAATGAAACAACACATCTAAAACTGAACTTGATTTTAGAATATGTTTTGTTGACATCATTAGGTATTCAAATAAAGATTAGGAACTGTAAATTCAAATAAAACAAAAGTGAAAAAAAAAAAATTGTAAAATTCGAACATTAAATTTGAAAAACTTCATAATTTTTTTTTTTTTTGAAATCGCCAAGGTGTTGGTCTAAACACTTTTAACAGATTATGGTTTTCTCTTGCTATGGACTGAAGTATTGATGTCAACGAAACATGGTCTAAAATTATGTTCAATTTTAAATATGTTGTTACACTTTTTGGGTTTTTCTTACATGCCAGTTAAAGTTATGGAGCATCAAACACGAAGGGGTGAGACCTTGAAAAACATGTTGATGGCTTGCAGATTACGGCGTCGTAGGTGTAAGCCAGCCTTTACTCACTTCTTTCATGTCATTTAACAATGTCCACACGACTCCACCAGCATCGGCATTTTTTTCGCCGTATGTTACATTCCCTAAGGAATCTCTGCTGCTACATTTCTTCAGTTCCGCTGTCCATGATTGCAGAAGAGCATTCAAAGCGTCGAGAACACCCTCAGACCGGTCCATCTGTTAAAATCATGAAACCTTAAATGAAACTCATTCTCTAGGCCTCTTTGTTTCTCGTTGTGCCGTTACATGTAGTCTTTAGTAATTATCTCTAAAATTGATAAGTTCTTTCTCCTTTCAAATACTTAGCCTATTTTAATCCGAGAATCGAATGGACATGGCTCAGGTGTGGAAACAAAGGACAACAAACGTTTACACATTTGGGGGACTTCGTCCGGTTTAGATGATTTAGGGTGACTTCTAGGGCGATGCCTCTTTTAGCTGAGAGTTTTTTTTCATACAACAGTTGTGCGGGCCTACGGCTCTCGCATGCAGCAACTGTTAGGGTACCCTCCTTTGTAGGATCCACCTCAAGAAATGCTATGAATCCACCCTAATGGGTAATCGATTTCCACAATTCAAGTTTTACTCGAGGCCACGCTTTACTCCTAGTTCAGCTAAGTTTTTTTTTCAACACTGAAAAAGCAAAAATTTACAAATTGCTCTACCCGTAAATAGCAAGGCTTTTCTAGCCGGACGGATAGAGCAAATCAGGTACAGTAGAAAACCCTCTCATAAATACCTACATTTTACTAAGTCTCGCAAAAAAGCTCCAGTTGGGCTTATTATAGGCAATTTAGGTGAAGTAAGTTCTTAATTCGGTTCTTAATTTCTGTATTTATAAAGGACATATAGTTGTTGACCAACACGAGAAATAAAGAAACGTGGGCTTGGTCCTTAATTCTGTTCAGACCCTATTTTTTTGCTTCCTGCGATCGGAAGAGGGTCGCGAAGAGAGGAGGTGGGGAAAATTATTCAGAAAAATGTACTCATCATTTGCAACATCTAGGGATAACTTGACTGACACGATGACGAAGATTGACGTCGCTATGACGTCATATTGGCAGAATCCAAACACCATTAGTTTTCCCCTCAACTCGAAAAATACTTATTTTAAATAGTATGGTATCTCACAAAATCAAGAAGTTGGCAAACTCATTAATAAAATCTTTATCAATAGCAGTGGTGTAATGATGACGGAACCATCCGGCATGAAGGATCCGCCCTTTTGAATTAATTAAATATATTAATTTGTCCTTAAAACCCGTATAAATCAAGGTAACCGTGAAAAAAAAAAGATCTATGTACAAAAGGATGCCCAGGAAGCAAAAAATCAACAAGTTGTGAAACCCCGAGAGAAGTTAACAATGTTGAATATTAAAACTAACATCTGCCAATTGGTCATTTTAAATTCATGATTTTTTTCAAATCAGTCACTAAAAACCCTGGATTACACTTATAGTTATAATAAACTGGATAAAATATTGCTAAATTATATAAAATGCTACGAGTTAATCAAAAAATATAAAAAATCTTATTCGGTAAGAAAAAAAGCAAATTATATTTGAAAAACAACGTCAATGCTAAAGTGTTCAGATAATTTTTAGGAAAAGTCGCGAAGTTCGGTGGTCAAATCTTAAAAGGTTTTGGAGTTATTCAACGTTTTAGCGAGGGGGTGCTCCAAAAGCCTCCCCGCTCTGAATAGGGTTAATAAACAGTATTTATGTATTTGTTGCGTTATAAAAAAGGCATCTCTCTTGGAAAAACATAGTGATAATAGCGGAGCACCATGGGTAAGTAAATCTACCCATCCCAGAAAATTTGGTAATCACGTTACCGTTCACCGACCGCCGACCACCGACCGTCCGTCCCCATCACAGGCATGCCAATGTAAAATAACTCAATCAGCAGGTATGGCAACCCAAATGCAACTCGAGATTATTTTGGCGGGAAATCGCATAGCCACCCGCGTCTTGTAAAGCAGAGAGAACTAAAGCTCAATAACGTCGAAAACTGAAAGCGGAAATTGTTTCTGTATCCGTGCTGTCTAAAATATTAAGCTTAGATTAATTGTCATGCCCAAAAATTTGGAATATAGAGCAAGAGAAAGACAGAGAAAAAGAGAAAGTAGACGGCAGGCCAGCGAAGATCAACGAGAAAAAGGGCGACAGAGATCTAGAGCGAGGGATTCAAAAACAAAGGAGACGACACGAAAATTTGTAGCGGCGGTGACAAAACGAGAAATGCTAGCGGCCACCAATGCAAGGTGAAAATGAGTGGCAGTGAAAAAAAAGTGAACGAAAACACGTACGACATTTCCTCTAAACAACGTGTAACGTCTAAGAAGTTTCTGGAAGTTTCACGTTGTAGTCGTGCAAAACAACGGCAAAGAAATGTACCAAAAAAGTGCGTGCACGTGCAAAGTTGCTTTTTTGCTAATCAGACTTAGACCTATCGTTGTTTTTCACCGTTCTCCGGCGTTGCCTTCGCCGCCTAAGGTGATGTTACACGAGACGATTTGCAACGACGATTTTTAGCGCAACACAGAGTTGCAACATTGTTGCGACGTTGTTTCGAATGGTTACAACATTGTTCCAACATTGCAACGCTGTGTTGCGCTAAAAATCGTCGTTGCGAAACGTCCCGTGTAACATCACCTTTAGCATAAAAGGATTTTATATTTTGTTTGAACAAACTTTTTTAAGAGCTTCTCTTTTAGCCCTGGCTAAATCTATATATGAATCTAATTAAGCAGGGGATAAAAATAATTATAATAATAATAATAATTAAAAAAAAAAAACAATAAAGAACTTGTTTACAACGTAAGAAGGAAAGGAGTGCGATAACGTGAAGGCTAAACTGAATTCTCCGTGATCTGCGTTAATGAACACTGAGTTATCACATAGATTCAGTTAGAAACGTTTTTTCAATTCTTTAAAATAATTGACAGGTGCTTCCAACCTAGAACGATAGAGATAGCGAACGATCTTCATCTCCTTGAGACTGACATAACAGAAGCATAATTAGAACTAATACCTTTTTCTTTGTTTTATCATCTATGTCACAATCTTTCTTCCCAGCACCAGTTGAAGCTTGGATCGCATGGATGATTGGACTTATCACACCTACAGATACAATAAGCCCTGAGGGAAGAAATGCGATTATATTCGTACATGAAATGAATAAAACAAGTGGTAAAATTAAACAATACAGCTGTACGTGCACTGATCTACAAAGTGGACCAAGAAGCACACATCTCGGCTTCCACGACAACAACTCTGCTTACTTCTTCCATTTTTGTTTTTTTTCTTTTTGTAGAAAGTAAATTTGAGACTGACCACTGCTACTTTCATTCTACATAGATCACTAGAACAACACAGTTTTAGTTGTACTTTCACTCACTTTCACTTGTATTATCACTCCCTGCACACATTGGCCACTTCCCACGAACTTACAGTACGTCCGCGCCATTGACCCTTAGGTTTATGACGTTTATGGAAATAGCTCAAACCTATGACTGTCGTAAATTCAATGTTTTTTCTTTACCAGCTATGAATATTAACAGCTGTTTCTTCAAACTTGAACTAACAGCTTCCCCAACGGCTTCCTCTACTGCCTCCTCGACTGCATCAGTAACCCCTTCTTCAACAGAGTTCTCGACCGCATTTTCAACTACCTGATAAAGCAAAGCAATTCACTTATTGGATCTTAGTACATTTACCCAAGTAATGAGGATTTTTTTGTCTTAACAAAAGTGATAAATTATCATTTTTTGACTGGCCTCGATAATGCTTGCTGCTATGCTTACTTAGTAAGAATCATAAGCAAATGACGACGGTGACACCTGTCCATATTTGAGCACTTACTTCTTCTACAACATTTTCCACACCGTTTTCCACTGTCTCTTCGACAGTATCTTCGACAGCGTTTTCCACAACTGTTTCCACAGCAGTTGTTGCAGCCTCCTCAGCAGAAGCTTCGATAGAGGCCGCAATAAAAGCACTCGCCATTGCACAGTTTAATTGCCTAATGAGGTAAGCATTGGTAAGCACGTGATAGTAACGAATTTCTTAATAGTAGCTAGCATGTCCCCAGACTGCCCTTCAGTATGGTCAGCCTTAACCTCCCGGATTAGCCCCCAAAATAGGCACTGTTCACACTATGCCGGATAGCTTTTAATTTCTTAGCGCCACGAAAAGAGAAAACGGGGGCGGGATAAGTCGTTCACACACATCGAACATCGCCCCAAGAGGCTGGCCGAAAGGGTTTGGTGCACTAAATTCCAGCCCTCACTCCTGAATATGTACTTCATAAGAGAATATAGATATTATTGAGTATTGTCTCACTAAGATATTTTAAGCAGTATTCAAGTTTTTGCCTTGTTTTTTTGGATAGTCAGATATAAACAATCGAGGGGTTAGGAAAATTCCTTTACTAAGAATAGCATAAAACTAAGCTAAAGGTCATGAAATGATTGAAACTAAAAATAGATGCAGAATTATACTAGCCTTGAAGACCCTTATAGCCTTGGGCATTAGGCAATGAACAAACAGTTATATGTCCTGCGACCTTAGCTATTGACAAGTCAACGCGTTTCAAAAGTCGATCTCCACATGATCCAAGTCAAAAGCAAATAATTGCGAGAGTAATAGACCTATCAAATTCGGTAAATGTAAAGCTGAACTTCCGTGAAAATGATGTTAATGCAGGCATCAAAAGCGATCATTACCAAGTCTATCAAGCACAAATTTACAACTTTTTACATATCGAACCACTTACCGATCTTCACTTTTTCAACGTCAAGTTTGGTGTAGACAGAATCTATAGCGCTGCAAAGCTATAATTAATAGTTATGGAAAATTTGGACACCAACCTTTTGCTTCAGGCCAGCTTCACTCTAATACGCTCGGCTCTCTAACCCCAGGTTTTATACTCCAGTTTAGGTGTTCTTAGTTGTTGCATGTTCAGGCAGCTGGCATCAACAATGAAGAGGATATTGCCAAATTGTTTGTTATGCTGGTACGTGTTGCAATTAATTTCCGCAATGTTCAAGCTCGCTAAAACAGGTTCATAAATCTATCTAAAACAATTAAAAAAAAAATGACCCCGAAACAGACAGGCATTAGCTTGTCTTATGCAGTGACACTTAGTTATTATAGCTGTAGTCAGTTAATATGCTTCAGAGTGAAGGATTTTTTTCCAAGATCCACTTGATAATGTTGCCGCAATTGAAGACTACCGAAAACGTTAATCCGCAAACATTACTCTCCGAAGTTCCCCACATTCAATGGGGGAACTTCGGAGAGTAATATATTGGCTTTATATAGTTATTTACGACTCACGCGTAGCAGAATCCGATATAATCACAACATAGAAGGTCGCTAAGTCACTCACAATCCAGTTAATTAGGGTCACTGCATTTAACAAATATTCTAAAACAAACATTCAAATACGATTCCGAGGAGTTACAGACAAAATTGCAAATTTTTCACTAGTCTATTGTCTCGTAATTTCCGGAAGAGACTTGAGCACAGAGAAAACCACACCAAATATAGAACTATGACCATAAAGCCTCCGAGTCATGTTAAAATTTTGATATATCGATCGTGGGCTATTTTTGTTATGATAGACTCATCTTGATTTAAGTGAAACTTCGACCTTGTACTTATGTGGCACGAAAAAATGACATTTCCTACAAATTCGAAGGTCTTATTAAACTTAAAGAAACACATGAACAAACAAAAAATAATGAGTAAGCTTTAAAGTTATCCATTCAGTGCAAAATATGGGGGAGTCTGACACGAACGAGCAAAGCTCATGGACTGTTTAAAAAAATTACCTCCCCCCCCCCAAAAAAAAAACAACAACAACAAGAACAAAAATAAGTATATAGGTCTATAAATTTCGAAATAGTATCCTCCCTAAGTGTGATATTAAAAGAACACTCCAAAGCAATTAGTTCTCTGAAATCCTACACAACTGCCACACGGTTCAACTATGCCTCAGGTGACTCAGGCTCAGTGATAGTATCACGATAAGTATCCCGTAAAAAAATAATAATGATAATAATAAAATTTCTTTCACTGTCCGTTTTAATGATTCTACGCTTTTTTACGCTGTCCGTATCGAGTGTATCGGAACTTTCCCGAGGGCTGTAGTAATCAGACATTCGAAATGTTATTTCGTTTTTACTCTTCTGCTGACCCTCTTAAGCTGCAAGGCCAGCTCGAAAATGCGTTATTTGAACTCAGAGCTCTTGTGAGCGACCACCTCGGGAATCTGTAAAAATGGTCGCAACTAGAGAACTGGTCGCTTATGAGAATGGGCTCTTGTAAGCAGCTATTTGATTAACTTATGGAGGGTGGACTCTTACAACAAATGAAATAGAAAATAAATAATGAATAAAAAGTAAATGCGAATGAAAAGTAAAAGAAGAGGGAAGGCCACCATACACATCCGACGGAGGAATGTCTTCAATCCTTCAGGTCAGTGGCTATTTTTAAATTCGGTTAGTATTAGCCTACCTTGCATGTCCCTTTTGATTATGTGGAGACGAAAGCTTAGCAGGACTTGAAAGAGCTCATCACCTGCGGACTTGTAGTCTAGGGTTCTTACGGGTAATAATTACAACACATCCACAGGAAATGAATGTTGATTTAATGCTTCGCGGGAGAAGGGATGTTTATTCTGCCATTTCGACAGCGTGTATGCTAACTTGTTTTTGCATTTAGCCAGATGTACATGTATTTAAAAATTTTCTGGTCACTATAGTTTTAAATTCGCAATTCACAATACAACAAAAAAGTATTTGCAGAATATAATGTTAGAGGACATATGACTTTGCAATTGAAAAAGTTTCTTTCGTGTGCACGATGTATGGCAAAACATGGACTGGACTGGATTGGTAAAGCATGGACTAAAATAATAAAACATGGATTGATGAAACATGGATCGACAAACCGTTTCTCTTTTGCTGGAAGCTCCTTTTGACCTTTTATCGAAGATTCATAGCCTGCGTGCAGACGTCTTTTCCGTGTGCAACAATTCGAGACGTCCATCTTCACACAGCCTAGAGGATTCGCGCCAAATCCCGCCTTTGTTTAAGTTGTCGGCCAAGGTAACAGGCTCCTAGTTAATGTGCCATCTTTGGCAACAATGGCAAAGCCACGGCATCAAAAATGTATCTGGAGAATGTGAAAATTGACGAAGAGTTGGGAAGTGGGACGTTTGGTTCCCTTTTTGTGGGCCACCTGCTAGAAGAAGAGCGGAAGAATTGTTCTTAGCAAGAAGTTAAAGGAAGATTCGGAAGAGGAAGGAAGCCGACAACTTAACTATACGGACTTAAATTTGACGAGACGAGCGCAACTGGTTTGCGACTCGCCTGACAACCTACAAGACGACACTGACTACCTAAACAACGTTTTTAGTAAAAACAACAACAACAACACGGACTTTGTTGGACGGATCACACGTATTCCAACACTCAGACAAACGTCAACTCTGGCCCTGTTACGACAGCAACTATACCGTACATCAGAGGCACCTCCGAAACTATCGCACGGATACTAGAACCTTACAATATACATGTTGGGAACAAACCAATAACCACTTTACGCCGACTACTTACTAATGTCAAGGACAAAGACAAACCGGAGGACAGACAGGAAGCAGTATACAAGATCAAATGCGTCGACTACCAGGCTACTTACATTGGTCAGTGAAACCGGCAGAAACGTTAGCACGCAACTGACCGAACACACAACGTGCTACGAGAAATGGTGACGCTAAAAATCACATTGCTGAGCACCATTTACAGACGAAACATCAAATCGACTGGGAGTCTGCGACATGTATTACGTAATATACAGACTACTATCAACGGCTCTTTAGAAAGCTGGGTTACTAACTTAGAACGAACGCCAATGAATCGTAGTCAACAGTTACCGGCACCGTACAAAGGACTTACTGACGAAATCAAGCAAAACTAACTACGAGAGAGCGACTGGACAACTGATATTTTGACTAACAATAAACGACTTTTTAACTGTGACAATAGATGGATGACCAATGACATTATGTGTCTTCATAGCCAATGACATCACTGCTTAACTGACAGACGACCAATAACATCGCGACTTAATTGAGCAATCAGGCCAATAACCAGAGTTTAATACCATCAACTGACGTGATACAACTCACCCCAATGAATCTGAAGATGACTACAGGTTATGGAAACGTCAGTCACTGTCAACAACAACAGTCCTATTCAGGACTACGCTCAACCGGACGATCATACTCAACCTACTTACACAATATGATTCATAGCTAGAGAGCTGTCCTTTTTAGTTTGTAATATCAAGAGGCATGTCGAAGTTTGAAAAACATTATAATTGTTGCCATGGTTACGTTGCACGTCAAACTTGCAGCTACAGTTGTAGAGACTTATAACCTTAGTAAGGTGGTCAGACAGTCACGTTTTTGCTATTAGTGGTTTGTTTGCTTGGTTGTTTACCTAATGAATCGCCTGTTAATTTCAATTTTAAAGGAAGCAAGCATCATAACTACGGAACTACACTTAATCACAGTTTTGTTAGTTTAAAGAAAAAGTTACTGTTTAGGGAGGTAAGTATGACTAAAATTAAGAAATCAGAATTGTAATTGAAACTATCCTCGATGACATTTTTGATGGTGTGCGTAAGGAATTGAAATCAATAATTCATTCATGTAGCACTACAGCGTGTTTGCTTGCTTGTAGCGGCACGCAAACTCGAGAGGTCCGCATCGACGTCATCAAGTGAACGTTGTTTTGCAGCCATTTTGGCGATGAACCTCGACGGGAAACGTAATTTACAGAAAACGGGAAGCAATTTGGACCATAATCTTTAAAATAAGAGCGAAATTCTATCAAGATCAAAGAATATTTGTCAGTGCGTCTCACTTCGCGGACGAGTTTGCTTCTGTCGCAGTTACGTTTCGGAAGTGCATTTCATTTAGGCCTCTTAAAACCTTACTTTCCTCCTTAGTAAAATCGTTGAATTGGTGTTACACGTAGGCAAACCAACTTCTTCACGAGGCGGTAAGTGAAACCCGAATGGCTTGTTAAGATAAACGTGTTGAAATTCCAATAAAACTTTCTAAAATATGAATTTTGCGTTCTTTTATTTATGTTTATTCATGAACAACACTTCAGCGAAGCTGCTTTGAAATGCGATATCGTGGGAAAAGAGAACAACTATAAATATCTAGTCGAATTGTACACGCATCACTTTAGCGAACGATTTACTTTTTCTGTTTTTTCTTTTTCTTGCAAGTCTGTTTTTGGGCAATTTACGACAAGGAGCTCAAGTTTTCATTCATACTCGGCTAGTTCGTGTGAATACGATAACGTGAAAGTCAAAGAAAAATCAGTAATGTGTCATGCTTCTTAAATTACAGCTGGCAAAGATGTCGGTATATTTTTATTTAATTTTTTCACATTCAAATCTTTTTCTGGTTCAATTTTCGATATGTAGCTATACTACTTTATTTGAAAATTGGAGAATCCAGTAATTCTGGCTAATTAGTCCTGCAAATGTTGTTTTGGAATCGCTGAAATTAAGAATCGGCCGGTCGTGTTTACTTCAACATTTCTAGCGAAAAACCCGCTCAAACGCCAGACACGCCGCACGTCCAACCGCTTTCGTGCAAGCTTGAACGGACCAATCAGAAACACTTTTGTTGTTTTTTGCTGAAACCAATCAGAGACAATCTTGCTCCAGGGTTCCCCAGAGCTCTTGATATCTTTCCTCTACAGGCGGAGAAGAGCTCTGGGTCGAGATTGGTTGATCCTCAGTTGAATTAGCGCATGCGAACTTACCTTTTATTTAAATTCGGGGAAAGAAATGAAATGAGTTTCTCGTTCATTTTCAACTCAGTAGATGGAAGTGTACTTGGGTAATGAGAAAAACTAGAAGCGATTTGGACCGCTGGCTTAAAATATAATAATTACGCACACTCGCCATAAAAACAGCGACATTCAATTTGCCCACTGCAGACGAGTTTCATCGGCTCCGTCAGGTATACGTTCTTCAAATGCGTTTAATTCGGCTTTTTACCTTTAAAACGCTACTTATTTCCTGAAACATAATTTTGAATTTGTGTTTAATACGGCTTAACTAGCATTTTCCGGCAGAGATTCAACGGGAAACGCTTAACAGATGTTATCAATCCATGTTTTACTTATCCATGTTTTATTAATCCATGTCCTATTAATCCATACTTTATCAATCCATATTATATTGATCCATGCTTTATCAATCCATATTTAAACAATCCAGGTTTTATCACATTTACCTTAGTAATCCATGTTTTATCAATCCATTGATTCATTAATCCATGTTTTATAAAGTTTTACTAATCCATGTTTTATCATTCCACGTTTCATTAACCCATGTTTTATCAATCCATATTTCGTTAATCCATGTTTAATCAAGTTTTTTCAATCCATGTTTTATCAATCTGTGATTTATCAATCCATGCTTTTTATTAAACCATGTTTTGTCAATCCGTGTTTCATTAATCCATGTTTTATCAATCCCTCAACTATTAATCCATGTTTTATCAATCCGTTTTTTATCGATCCATGTTTCATTAATCCATGTTTTATCAAGTTGTATCAATCCATGTTTTATCTATCAATGTTTTATCAATCCATTTTTAATCCATGTCTTATCCATCTGTGTTTTATTAATCCATGTTTTATCAATCCAAGTTTTATTAATTCAAGTTTTATCAAACCACGTTTTATTGAAATCCATGTTTTGTAAATAATTATTTGTTTTATAAATCCGTGTTTTATTAATCCATGTTTTATCAAGTCGTCTTTTATTAATCCAGTCCATTTTTCACTAATCCAGTCCAGTCCATATTTTAGAATATGCTTCCGGCCAGTGACGAAATCCGAGGTCAACTCGATATGAATCAACGTCTCGTCAAAACTTACAAAGGCTCTATTACGGCTCTCATGCAAGAGTCTATCATGTAGTCAATTCCCTAGTTGGTTTCTCCGCCTAAGAAACAAAAAATGCCTCTTCTTTTGGAACACTGTGGATTTTCATTGCGTTTAGCTGCTGTCACAATCGGCTGCCTTGCACTGGTGGGTAATGTAGCCTTAGTTGTATTTAGACTCAGTTAGTAACTGCCTATTTAATCACCTTTATACGGTGCTTGCCATATTACAACTGCGTTGGCCATTAAGAAAGGTTCACACAATTGTCAGGAAAATTGCTGTCGCTTTGAGTGGCTCAAGGCTCAATTCCAAAAATACCAGAACGTTCATGATCATCATCTTCTATTGTTGGATACTTTGTTGAAAGTAAGAAAGGAAATTTCGAGTTTCACATTTGAACACGTCATCTGTTCAGTTATACGCCGTGCGTCTAGAAGGATTTTTATCATAGCAAATCAACAGAATCTATAGGGCAAGCACGCGCGCTATGATATAATGTTAAATTGATAGAATGTCAAAAGTATGATGATCTCGTAGGCTAAATTGATTCCTTTGATTATAAATTTTCAGAAACAGAAACATTTTTCCGTTGCCACAATTACCGTACTCTTTGTATAGGGGTCAGGCAAACAACCCAGACTCAATTCAATTCAATCAACTTTATCGTAATAAACATGGTAAATGGCTCGGCAAGCTGGTTTTTAGACATGCCGTGTAACAATTACAAGCTATAAATATGAAAACTAGTGATTAACTAACAATAATTTAGCAAGTAGGATTTACAATTTTAGATCTGTTCCTCTGGACTCTTATAAACTTAACTATCTTGTTTTGTGTAAGCAAGATTTATTGAGATGAAATAAGTCATAAATAAACATAAGATAAAAAGTTATATCTTAAGATATCGCAAGTTTAAAGCTAGTAAGATTCTTTATCCCACGTGTTTGATTTAAGAGTTGGTTCCAAACCATTGCACCCCGATAAGAGAATGAGCGCTTTAGAAAATTCGTTGTAGGTAGCGGTAATTGGAGATCATAGTTGGTGAACTTCAGAGGTTCTACGAAACCGCTCCCGAAGGTACGTCGGACAATTATCATTGAATACTTTAAACATCCAAGGGCTTTAATGTCCCCAGTAAGGGACGAACACATGACGAAGCCTTAAGAACGTCTAAGTCGGAAGGCTTTCGCGAGGTAGGACGAAGAACGCAGTTTCATGGCATAGGTTCTTTCCAAGGCTTTATTGTTTAAAATCAACTTCATCGAGCTGACGTCACACAATATTATATTATAAGCTTAAAGCTTAACAGCCTCCCACGCAGCCTTTTTTGTAAATAGGGCTTTGTCGAGTGAGATCTATTTCCTGCTTTGTATTTCGAGGTTTGTTCTTTTTAAGTTTGATTTCGGGTTGCAATTGACATGTAAAAAGGGGATTAAGGATTTGTGGGCCTGCATATTCTGCTTTGTTCTTAAATGCCATCTTACAACGGAAGTTTTTTTGTAGTTTTGACTGAGCAAATGGTATCCAAAATACTGGTTGTCTTACACTGGGGGGGTCATAAAGCCCATCTGTTTCCTGTGTATAGATTTCCTGCTGTTGTGGTTCTGTCGGGGGAATTTGATCTCTCAGTCACTTTGGTGTCTCAGACTTTGACCTATTTTACTCCTTTAACGTGGAAAGCTTTTAAAACGGCTAAATGACATTTTTCTGAAAAAGCTCTTAAATTAGTTTTTCTGGTTTTCTTCGGAAGCCTGTATCCGAGACACTAAATATATATGTTGATGATAGTCAACTGTTTTTCAGGTTTAAGGTATCAGATTCAGCTAATGCCATCTAAGCAGTAAACAATGATTTAATTCGTATTAGTAAATGGTGCTCTCATAATTCTTTTCTTATCAATCCTGAAAAAAAAAAAAAACTAAGTTATTAGTCGTTAATTTACCCCAACTAATAAGTCAGTTACCTGCTATATCGCCTACAGCAATAGGTAAAACTCCCCGGCTCTAGTTGCAAAGGATCTTGGAGTATCTTAGATCAATGTCTCTATTATAGCATCCATACAACTAACTTGTTTTTATCAGTTGGTACAGGTAAATAGAATTAAGCACCTCTTGGACAGAAAGTCACCCTTTTATCGTTCCTCTGTATAGGGGAAACATACTTAACTCAAACATACATAAGCTGCAAGTAGCGCAGAATTTCGTCGGCAGGATTGTTTTAGGTTTAAAGAAATTTGACCATATTTGTGAGGGTCGTGGATCTCTAAAATAGCTGAATGTTCCCGAGATTTTATTCAATGATTTAGTTTTAGTTTTTAAATGTCTAAAAGGTCTAGCTGATTATTTAACAACGCGCTTGACAATTCATAGCAGAAATAATATAAGATGGTCTCGAGGCTTGAACCTTCCACGCCGCCGGTTGTCAGCAGGACAACAAGGTTTTTACTTCAGCGGGGCTAAACGCTGGAATGACCTGCCAAACGACCTTTAGAACATTAAAGACATCAAAGTTTTTAAGAAAAGATTTTTTAACTGTATCGTTATTGAATAGATTGCACGAGTAGAAATTTCTTTGTCCAATTTACTGTTTAATGATTACACTAGTTTAGCTTTTTAGTTTCCACATTTTGTTTCTGCCAATTTCATGTAATAGTTAATTTAAAAAAGCTGCACAAATGCAAAATTATGACTGACAACCAAAACATGAGTAAAACTGCAATGAAACATGTACAACAACACTTTTTATTTAAGACATCAAGAAGAGTGACTAAAAATGTTTCCGAAAACCTTTTTTTCTTTGTGTTTGTTTGGTTGTTTTTTTATCCGGCTTGGCGTTTAAATAGATGAACAAGGCTCGAAGGAAAACTTTTGGTAAAGTTGAAGTTGAAGTTGAAGTTATCTTTACTTTTTACCAAACTCTTAAACTGAATATTCTCCCAAACCTTTGTTAGTTGTGAAGAATAACTTCCCCAAACCGACTGTCGGGCAACTGTCGGCCGAAAGCAACGGAAACACTGTCGACATATTACCGACACCTTACAGACAGTAATATCTGCACGAAGACACGATTGGACGGCATGTCTCGCACGAAAAACTGTTTAGGGGAGTTGTTCTTCACAATTACCCGAAGTTCAGCTCTGTCATTAACATCCACTCTTCTTTTCCTTTATCACATTCAGAAGTTTCGCAGTCATCGTCTGCTACTAAGTATAGTAGCTATTAACATCTTCCATTTTAGTTTCCCAGTTTGGAACTGATTGCTTTGACTGTTCACATGACGAGTATTGTTTCGAGGATGTTATAAATGTCTGGTGTCAAAGGTTATTCCAAGCCTGATATTTGGTGTTCCCTTTCATGGTTTATATTTTAGCAATTGGTATTTACAAAATAACCTATAATGTGGATTTGTTGGACTTGAATAGGAAGGATAAGTTTTAACAATTACATCTTTTGATCTTCTTGCAACTTTTTTTTACCTTTTACAGTAAACATGGCAACAAACTTTACAGAACTAGACTCACCGAATCGAATCAGGCGAATTTAACTTGGCTGTCATAGCGATTTTTTTTAAGGGAGCACAGGCTACAATAAAACCTTGTCGCCGGGCATTGCGTGACATAGAATCCTACTAGAAAATCTTTGGCTTTAAATTTATTAGCCTGCGTAACAAGCGTTTCCGTGCGGTTTAGGAGAAAAGAACGAGGAACGAGAGTCAAACACCGCGCGAAAAATGGCGTAAGTAAAAGAGCGGGGAGGGGGTGGGGAAGAAAGGAAGGAAACGCTTGCAGACAAACCCCGGGATTTTGAAAACCACCCACTTGGCCTATCATGCCTGAGTTCGCGCACCGACATTTGATGCTGTCATCAGCTGTCATAATTGATCAATAAAATGTTTGGCTTTCAGTGGAGCGGAAATGGACTTCAGAGGACGCGTATGTGAACCCAAAATATATATGTTTTGTATTTTGTAACACATGGACGGCGTTTATGTTGAAATATCAATGAATCCGAACGGTCAATACAGGCTTTGGACATTTGTCTTTTAATCCGTCTAACAGAACAGTCTGTAAATCACCATCTGAGAGAATTCAACATCCCTCAAAAAAACACTAACGATCTGGGCCCAGCATTGCAGGAAACCATCGCATTCGCGGACAAAAGAAAATCGCTTTTAGTTATTCAGATCCAGGAGGCACTTTGGAGAATAAATTAAACGACCTGAAACCCTTATTTAGTCGCAAGAAGAGCCTTACGTTTTAAAAGAGGTCAAAGGAAATGCTCTTGCATTGGAGGACAAATCTTGCCGACCAGAATGGACAACAACCACTGAAAATTAATATACGTGTCACGTACCATACCGTCCTCTCAGTATGAAACAAACCTTTGATCGACACATTCGACTAGCCGAGCCAATCAGGCGCTGCGTTCGCTGGCGAACGCAGGTTTTCAAAATCGAGGGGCTTGTCTGCAAGCGTTTCCTTCCTTCCCCTCCCCCTCACCCCACTTTCATTTTTATGGCTCTTGTTTCATTTCTCGCGCGGCCAAAACCGGTCTTTCTTTGCTCCGAAATCAAACGGAAACGCTTGCTACGCAGGCTATAAATTTATGAAAGCAGATCTGCAGACAACCATATCGAGAGTGAGTATTTGTAGGAAACCCGTTCACGACAACCTAGACTATACAGAATTATTGTACTGCATGAAAACAATAACTTATGCAGAGTAGACAGCGAACAGCTTTGGGTTCTCCAAGCTTCGCCTGTTATTTGCCCTCTTGCTAATGATTCTATGAGATGGACTTCTCAAAGTTCTTGTTTTCTTCGGACAAGTCTAATCCGAGATTTAGACCTCTAATTAAGCGTGTGTTGTATTAAACAGAAAGAAATCAATCTTTACACAGACTCTATGGATCACACAACGCCCTCTGGGTTACTAAGTTAATAATTGATAGTGTTCATATTTTGACGGATCTCCGTGGGTAGGGGTACTCCCTAACGTTTGCCTTATAGGCATTGGACTGAAATAGTGTCAGGATTTGGAGAGCCGGACGGCACACCCCCATTACGAATTCCCAGGAATACCACCGGGAAAAAATCTACCGATTTTAGAAACTGGGGCCGCCTGGGAGGCAGCCCAGTTGGGTTCAACAGCAAGATCTCTCTCTCTCTCTCTCTGGCTATAAATTACTACCATATGTATTGACTTTTCTTGTTCCGTCCAGAGATGCAGTTATGACGTCAAAAGATGCACTTACGTATTTTAATGACAGTAAGTGATGCATAACTTCCTGTATTGAGTGATCCCTATTTCCAACAGTTCTTAACATTATCTTTTTAAATGTGGCATGAACAACAATCAAGAAATTCAACTTGCCCTTCTCAAAGAAATCAATGTGGATACGATCCCATGGCTTAGCAGGCAATTTCCAAGGGTATAATGGTATCCCTGGAGGGGACTTGCCCAAGGCAGCACAAACATGACATTGCTGAACCATCTCAACAATATCAGCATCCAATCCCGGCCACCAAAAATAACCCCTCGCCAGCGACTTCACACGGCAGATTCCGTGATGCTCTTGGTGCAAGTCATCCAACAGACGAACACGATACCTCCCAGGAATAACCACACGTAAACCCCACAACACACAGCCTCTATCAGAATTTTTTTACTTTCGTGAAAAGTAAGGCTGCAACACTGGATCTTCTAGCGCTTGGAGCCATCCATGCAAAAGGAAGTCGTACACAAGATCAGAGCTAAAACAGGGTCTTTTGTAGTTGCATCCGCAATGTCTTGAAATGTAACTGGAAGTTCTTTCACGTAACTGATCAAATACACTTCTTCCTTCTCCTCTTGCTCTTCTAAAGACGCGGGTACCAGTCTTGACAAAGCATCTGCATTCGCATGTTTAGCAGTTTCATACCGATAAGCTGCTAAAATCAAAGATCACCTTTGCTTCCTTGCTGCGTCTAGTGGTGGTACACCAGTCTTCGGCTCGAGAATCCTGACCAGCCGCTGATGATCTGGAAGCAATGTAAACCTACGTCCATACAGATACAAACGGAACTTTTTCACTCCACTCACGATGGATAAGGCTTCTTTCTCTATTGGGGAATAGCTACGCTCACTAGCTGTGAGAGTTCAAGATGCAAAAGCAATAGTCTTTTCCCCGCCATTCTCCATAACATGGGAGATAACCGCTCCTACCCCATAGGGTGATGCATCACAGGCCAGCCGAAGTGACTTCTTCAGATCATAATGAATGGACCAGTAAGGGAGGATCTTGTAACTGCATTTTACTCTCAACAAACGCTCTCTCGTACTCCTCCGTCCACTTCCAAGGTCTATCCTTTTGCAAAAAGTCATGAAGAGGATGCGGCGTAGTCGCCAGATTGGGCAGGAACTTACCATAATAGCTAAGATGTCCCAGAGACGACTTCAAATCCGTGACACTGAAGGACTCTTGGCTTGCATGATTGCATCCATCTTCTGAGGGAGGGGACGAATGCCGTTTTTGTCAATCCAGTGCTCAAAAAACTCGAGTCCCGACTGGGAGAAAATTCACTTCGCAGGATTCAACCCGATGCCGTGTTCTTGTAAGCGCCTGAAAACCTCCTCTAGTATTGCCAAATGTTCCTCAGGGGAACCCCCTGAAATCTGGAAGTCATCCAAATGGCAAACTGTGAACTTAACCCCTGCAGAAGCTGATCCATAATCCTTTGAAAAGTACCTAGTGCACAGGAGACTCCAAACGGCAGCCGTTTGTAACGTTACAAACCCTTGTGTGTGTTAGTTGTTAAGTACTTCCGAGAGTCTTCATCCAGCTCAACCTGCTGATAGGCGTGAGATAAATCAGTCTTGCTAAACACTTGTCCCCTAGCTTTTCGCAAACAAATCTTCTGTTTTAGGTAAAATGTACTGGTTGACATCAGCGCATTGGTTTACTGTCATTTTGTAGTCGCCACACTATCAGTGAACTATCTTTCTTGGGGACCAACACACTGGGGTAGCCCAGTCACTTTGACTTGCTTCATCCTCCAGTCTCTGAAGCTCCTACTCAACCTTTTCTTTAAGAGCATATGGAACCGGTCTTGCTATCAGGAAGAGGGGCTGTGCACCATCACGAACCTGAATGGGGGCTTTAGACAGTTTGATGTGTCCATACCCCTTCTCAAACAGGGCTTCATACTTAGCAATGATATCCTCCAGAGCAGGCACGTGAGAAACCTGAAAGATGGTGGACCAATGCAGGCTCAATTTCTCAAGCCAGTTCCGCCTAAGCAACACAGTGCACAACAAGGGTAATGACTCACCAGAGTGCGTGTTAGAGTGAAACTGCGTTAGCTGCAGTTTGAGATTCTTAAACCACTTCTTATACTCCACCTCAGAGACGATGGACACCGCTGATCCCGTGTCAACTTCCATGCTGACTGGCTTACCCTCCAACAACAACTGAACTTGAAACCCTGATCCACCTTGTCTTTTAGCTTTGAGAGTGTACAATCGCAGTTCAGACTGCTCTTCAGTAATACTTCAGTAATAGGTGAATCAACCTCGAAATAGCGCGTGGATTGTATCTCACCTTTCTTATCACACATCTTAGTAAGGTGACCCTTGGTGTGACACTTGTAACATTTTACCGAACTGGCCCAGCATCCTTATAGAGAATGCTTTCCACCACAACGAAAACAACTCACGGCTTCCCTAGTCGAATGCTCTGGACTGGCATATTTTCCGACCTTATTGACGGTATCGTCCACTAGCCAGGGGCACCCAACGAGGATATAGTTCAAAACCACTGGTTGAACATTTTAGTTTTAAACCGTTCGGACCTTAAAGTTGATCCGGTAAAACTCGTTTCACACCGTTTAAAATGGGTAATTATACCATTTTGTAGATCTTCGAAAATCCTAGGAGAGGCAGGCAAGCAAGAAATTTTGCAACAAATGTTCCGAAAATTCTAGTTCTCAAATCGTCTTCCGAACAGATATTTTCCCGAAAATTGCCGTTGGGTGCCCCTGACCGGCACACTGGTGTCTCGAAAATCTTCTTTGTTGGATAACTCCGAGGGTTGTGCTGTTTCAAACGCTTTCTTAAAAGTAAAGTCTTTCTCTGCGAACAACTTCTTCAGAATTTGCACGTTTTTTTTTCCGCAAACGAGGCGGTCCCGTAGTGCTTCTTCCAAAAAAGTTCCAAACTCACACCTCAACGCCAGTCGCTTCAACTCAACTACAAACTGAGCGACCGTTTCACCCTCATGCTGGTTCCGACGATGAAACTTAAAATGTTCGGCGGTCAAAATAGGTTTAGCGAGTAATGTGAAATCAAAAGCTCTTTCAGCTCAACAAAAGACTGATATTTCGGACGTTCAGGGGCTAACAAATTCCTCAGTACATCATATGCATCTGCTCCAATTAACGCTACAAACGAAGCAACTTCGTAATCCGCGTCGACATAATTCGCCGCAAAATACAATCCCACTCGTTCTATATAACTTGCAATATCTTCTTTTCGGTCGACATATTCACCTACTTGCCCCACTAGCGCCACCCTTTTCGCTTGACATTCAGGTCATAAAACTACAACACGAAACCTGTCCTCCATTTTTTTTGCAACGCTCATGTGCAAAATACAATGAGCCTGGAACCTAATATATTACACAAAGTATGATACTAGTTGACGACACTATAGCTAAAGACTTGATTTTAAGCTGTTGTACTGAAGAGAATAACTCAGTTGATGATGAATGTCAGATGAATCGTAATGTTAAGCAAATGAACATCTATGAGCGAGGGAAGTGACAACTTCGCCATGTAAGAATACTGGCTTTTCGTTTTAATACTTCCTTCTATTCAATGGAACACACGCCAGGAGGATAGGGATAGGGATAAGGAAGACGCGGACAAAAATAGGAACTTTGAGAATTTCGCACACAAGTTCAAAGCTTCACCTGGACAGCCGGTAGCTTCACAAAGACTAGTCTGCTACACAGCCTTTTTTAGCGTCGTCACGCAACGCTCCTCCCCACAAACGGCTGCTGAGAATCGAACCACATTCCTTTCCCGCGGTTAACCAATTACAATTCAGCTCCCATTTTCTGGAAGGTGTTCGCGCCACGTTTCCGGTAAGTTGACTCCTAATATCACAACTGCACACGAAATTCATCATACATATGCGCGTTAAAGAAAAAAAAACAACAACCTATCCTGGTGAGAGTCTTGTAGGCCTATCAAATCTTTTTTTCACTTGGAACTTTGTTAACCGCTTAAAACAAACTTTTCTGCAAATTAACCTTTTTGTTGCTTGCAGACACAGAACCCTTGCAAATCTGCTTCGATTGATTGATTTTTCGCAAATTGAGAAGCGTGTTCGCTTCCTAGCGCCCTGCCGTCACGTATTGTCAAGTTTCTTATACATGATTGGTTTATTCGTTAGAGCACAAACACAAAGAGAAAGGAATGTGGTTCGATTCTCAGCAGCCGTTCGTGGGGAGGAGCGTTGCATGACGACACTAAAACGGCTGTGTAGCAGACTGCACAAAGACCAACTTGAGGAAAATAGCAGCTATTACTGACAAGGTTTGTTGACTGAGTAGAGATTACACTTGTTTTCAACGTAGCCCAGACTCAGACATTTGAAATATGGCAAAAAAAAAAAAAAAAAAAAAAAAAACAGCCACCAGTATAACCATACAACACTTCTTGAAGGGATAACTAAAGAAATGCCTTACAGAAACACACAAATCGTCAATGAATATAGATCCAACCGCTCTCACCTTTTAAGGCGACAGTAAAATGTCTATTTAAACACCTAACGATTCCTTTGAGGCAGTATGAAACTCCTAAGGTTTCCTTATCATGAGGAAAAAAATTAGGTTATAAGATCAGGTGACAATTCTATCATTAGGAGAGTTGGCAGACAAACAAAGCTACACTTCCAGAATGATTTTGGCAATAAACATAAAAGTCTATTGATGTTTAGCAGCATAGCTTCTGATACAGAACTTTCAATTATATGGCGATGGGTATTATACAAGACAAAAACATCTGTGGATTTGGTAAATACTTGGTTACACCCTGAGCAAATGGAATGTTTGGTATGTTGAATAAGAAATAAAGAATTTAAATGAAACGTTAATTCTTTAAATGTATTGATTTGGAATATGAGGAGCAGTGTTGTCTCATCCATGCCGAAATGGGTTCTCGAACTGAATGTAACTGGTTGGAAAGGATTTCACCACTATTTATGCTGTGTATAGCATTTCAAAAAAAATCATTATGTTTCACAGACCCAGTTGCCCTTTTAAAAATGTGACAGCTTAACTCCATAAAACAATCAATTGCAGATGAGAACTTTCCCGGAAAACCTAAGCAGTAATTCCAGAAATGCATTTATTCAACTGACAGGACTGAACGAAGCAATGACTGCGGTATATATTTACCAAAACGATTTTGTATTAAATGTGGTTTAATTTGTGAAGATTTATCTTCCTTGATTGTTATTGCTTAAGGATTAAATCTACTATTTAAAGCATAAGGAATTCTTCTAATTAAATATTTTCGTTTAAGAATTTTTTGTGCTAAACGTTGTAGCAATAAATCACTTCGTTCCTTTGTTCTTAAGTCTTTAGAAGGTCTCAATCGACGAAAGAACACCTACGTTCAAAACTAACAGCCAACGCACTGGTGCGAACACGCTGGTTTACTAAAGTGTAAATCGAAGTGCGAAGAACATGCTGGTTCTGATAAAACTTTGCTGAAATTTTTACCGTATTCCTTGGTCAGCTACCGCTTAAAATTCAATTTACAAAGGAAAAGAGAACACTGAAAACCCTGGTTCTGAATCGAGAATGCACGAAGCGAACACGCCGGCTCAATATAAATCGAGCTGCAAAGAACAAGCAGGCTCTGACAAAAATGTGAGCGTAAAACCCTATTCCTTGATCAGCTGTTGCTTTAAACGCAACCTATAAAGCAAAACAGAGCACTAATAGCCCTTTCAAACAAGAAATTGTATAAAAGTTTGCTCACCTGTTTAATAAGTCCTCTTGAACAGGCAACGAGCATCACCCAATTTCGGACCAAGAGGAGTGAATACGCTTGACCATGACGTCACTGCCCAAACGAGGGTTACGCATAATTTGAGAAATTTACCCTACATTGCGGGGGAATTATAAATCTGCCGTCGAAGCACCTCACTTCTTAGCTCGGTTGCCTCGTTGGCAAAAAAACCTGAAGGAAGGATAAATGCAATTTGTAAAGTAGAAAGGAGGACGAATATCACTTCTTAACTGTATGCCCAGGAGAATTAAAAGAAACTTTCTATTCAGTTACTTGAAAAATAAGCATCTAAAAAGAGTGAACAGAATCACCAAATGAAGTTTTCGTGATTTTGATAAATCCCCCCAGCAAAAGCCTGAACTCCAAAAATTAATAGCAAGGGGTGTGGTTCAAAGCTTCAATAAAAAGGTAAATAATGTATAAAAAAATATATTTAAGTAATTCACTGATCTCTATTTATTATAACTTGTTTTATTCCTCGCGAAGCGCCAAGCGAGGTGAGTTTATAATCTCGTCAAGCGCGCGCATTGCGTGGACTGCGCGTGGATCATAGCGAGCTTCTTATCTTGTATATATCCGATGGTGTCCTCCATGACGTCACACAGTGTTTGACGTCATGGCGCTTTTTTTTGTTTCTAGGCAACATTCCACTGAAAGCTATTTCCCATCGTCAAAGTCAGTACTATATCCTCACTGTCTCCTACTTAGCACATCATGAAACTAAGTTATAAGAGAGAGATCCGCGGATTGTCGTTGAAAGAGGTAGACAGCGAGGATAGATGTCGAGATATGAGGAGTTGTCAACCAACACCAGGTGAGGAGGGTGGGGTGAACCTTGATAAGTTTTCTAGGCGGTCGGCGCTATGACACAGTGAAATCAAAGCAACGTGGTGTATTCTCTTTATAAGGGGACGTTTCACGATGCTTCAATTATTCAGCGAGAATAGCCCGTCGCGTAGAATTCCGGGTCCATTGAGGTCAACAAAAAATTTCCCGTCCGGGTAGGGGTTAGTATTTTGCCGTTTTTAGCCGTGACACTTCTGAATGAAGCATACATGCGGTAAAAACAATAAAACGGTCAGAGAGTACTGGAAACAAGTTTGAAAAATAAAAAAGACGGCGGCCGAAACGCGGAGAATTTTTTCTGACTTTCAAAGACGTTTTATGGAAATTTTCTTCGCGCTGTCTACCGCTCACGGGTTCAGGTCAAATTCAAAGGAAAACAAAAAACCCAGTTTTTATCACAATCCTTGGCTTAAAAGACTGTGGTGGTTTTAAAGGCAGACAAGAGATGTCACGATATCAGGTGGTACCGTTCGCGATTTCTGCAAACTTTGGTTGTAATCTTTCCGCGAAAGTCTACGCATTTGAAAATCCATTCAAAAATGGCGCTTTTTTGGTTGGTTTTTAGCGCGAAAAACCCAGTGAAATCCGATAATTTGGCATAAATCGAAGGTAAGATCTTGAATTTGATGTTTCTTGATATAAATATTCCGGTGGTACCCACCGAGATTTGGTTACGAGTAACTCACAATCAAAGACAAAAAATTCCGAAAGTCGCTTCAGTCTTATT
>CALNXK010000218.1:195000-222500 GCA_942486035.1 Porites lobata | reverse complement strand
AGTAATAGACGTTTGTGTGCTACTTTATCGAAGGCTTTAGAATAGTCTAAGATCAAAAGACCACTCTGGTTTCTATCATTTACTGACCGGGCTAGACGCTCTACGGTATTGATAAGTTGCGTTTCGCATGAGTGCCCAGGACGGAAACCATGTTGGGCGTCCACAAGGATGTCAAAAGAGTTTAAATGGATCATGCTACTGTGATAAATAATGTGTTCTAACAGCTTGCATGGCACTGACGTTGAAGAGACGGGCCTGTAATTGGCAGCCTCTGACCTTGAACCTTTCTTAAAAAGGAGATAAAAAAGGAAGATCCTGAACTTTGTCCATAACAAGTTAACACGTAAAAAAAGTGACCACCGCAAAGCCACATTTGTGTTTTTCTTTTTCTTTTTTTTGGAAGAACATTATTATAAAATAGTTTTTATTCTGTTTTGCTACACTGGCTGTCGGCGACCTCTTCGTGACATAAAATCTCACGCAGAGAGTAGAAGATAAGCACATTGAACATTGAACTCATTTCGTAACCATTTAATATTATCGCTTATTTAAGTAAGACATGGAGACGCGAGAGCAAAACACTAAAAAATCTGTGAGCGTAATTTCATTAAAGTATATCAAGATCAACCATATCGAGAGTAGTTATTTGTCGCAAACGGGTTCACGAAAAAAGTGGCGACCCTGCCAGGACACGGAGATGTCAAGAAAATGGAAAAGAAAATCTAAGACCTCAACAAGACGATGGACGCGAAATTGCATCTACTGAAGTTTACACGTTCGCAAGCAAGTAGCGCGACAGAGAATGGAAACCTTACATCGATGGAAAGGGTGCGAAACACTTTTGAAAGTACAAGAATTACAATTTGGAGCGGGACACCAAGAAGACGAAATGCAGATAGAGGAAAATCGGAAAAATCTAAAAAATAAGGAACGATCAATAAACGCGAAGCTGCCGAAACTCGTAATTACAAAGTTTAATGGCATACACACTTATTGGCCACGACTTTGGAACCATTTCAAGGCACAAATCGACTTGGCAGATGTACATGTTCGCCTATTACCTAGTTGTCGTATCTTAAGGAGCTATTGGAGCCGAAAGTTAGGGCAACAGTTGAAGGCCTTCCATTTACCACAGAAGGCTATGAACGAGCAAAAAACATACTGAAAACCAAATATCGATAGGAAAGCGAAATTGTGAACGCACACGTTACCAACATAATGTCACTTCCAGTCATTTATGGATCTAATCCTAACAAGATTTTGGAATTCTACGAAATGTTGTCGTCTAATCTACAAGCCTTGAAAACCATGGGAAAGATAGAGGAGGTGAATAGATATGTTAGAATGACGCTAGACAAATTGGAGGGAATCAGAGGAGAATTGGTGCGTACGGATGACAGTTGGCAGGATTGGGAATTTCCACATCTGCTATAGGCATTGCGGAAGTGAACTTCGAGAAACCCACCAAAACCAGTCGAGGAGAGACCCGGCAAGGAGAAAACATTCCCATCCAAGCCACTGAAGACGAAAAGTTACCAAGTCAGACAACATACCAGAGAAGAAGGCCTATGTTTATTCCAAAAGCTCCAACCACCAGTCCGTCAACTGCGCCAAGGTCACGACAACCCACGAACGCAAGAAACAGTTAAACCTTAAGCAGTTGTGCTTCAATTGCACCGGCATGAGCCGCAAGGATTCAGAAAGCCGCTGTTTTTAATCCTGCAAGTTTTGCAATTTGCGATAAGGAACCTCGACAGCCTGAACACATGTTGGTGGCCACTGGAAGAGGCTCGGTCACATATCCGGCAGTCGTGGTGAGCGTGGGTGGAATCCAGTGCCGTACGCTATTAGACTCTGGAGCCGGCAGCTCCTACGCATCTGCAGCGCTACTAGACCGATAGGGGAAACAGCTAGTGTGTAAGGAGTTTAAGCCGTTCGAAATGATGAGGCAGGCGACTAACCGGGAATACAAATTCACAACGTTGTCATTGAGAGCTTGTCGGGGAATTTTCAGCTTAAAACTGAAGTAACAAGGGTTAACCGAGGTGTGCTCCCCAACTTGGAGAACCCAGGATACAAGGATACAACAATGGATGATACAGTCGTAAAAAAGGAACCTCCTGTACATCTTATCCTCGGTACTAGTGAGTACGCGCAAATCAAAACAGAAACCACGCCCAAGATAGGGAAAGCTGGAAAACCCATCGCTGAATTAACGGGATTAGGATGGACCATTATGTCACCTGGAAGTGAATCCGACCTCACTAATATGTTCATGACCCAGACCTCAGCGGTCGACCATAAAGCCCTTTGCAGACTCGATGTGCTTGGACTACAAGACCAACCAGTTGGTGATCAAGACCTTGTTTACGAAGAGTTCAAGGAGCAGCTCGTTAGACGCCCTGAAGGTTGGTACGAAACAGGCCTACTTTGGAAGGGTAATCATCCACCCCTACCTGACAATCACCACGGAAGCCTGAGGCGACTACAGAACCTGGCGAGAAAAACTGGAGAAACAACCGGGCATGTTGGAGAAATACGACGCGATCATACAGGATCAGTTATCTCAAGGGATAGTTGAAAGAGTGCGCTGTGATCCGCAAGGGAAAGCGTTCTACGTCCCACATTAGGCTGTCGTTCAGGAAACAGCAGAGAGAACGAAGATGCGAATTGTCTACGATGCGTCTGCGCGAGCTAACGAGAAAGCACCATCCCTTAACGATTGTCTAGAGACGGGCCCAACTTTACAGTCCAAACTTTCGAGCGTACTCATCAGAAACCGGTCCCAACCCGTGGCACTAGCAGGAGATTTAAAACAAGCGTTCCTCCCAGTCAGAATGCGAGAAAAGGACAGGGACGTGATGCGGCTTCACGGGATCAAAGATCTAGCCATCAAAAAAGTGGAAAGCTTACGTTTCACGACGGCACTATTCGGTTTGTCCACCCTTCTTGCTCGGGGAGGTGGGGGGCGGTGATCGACCAACACCTGGACAATCTGCAGCACATTTACCCAAACGAAGTTGAAGAGATCAGACGAAGCCTCTATGTGGATGACTTAATTGGCGGAGAAAGAAGCGTGGCCGACGTACGGCACCTCAGACAAGCATTACAGTCCATTTTCAGAGCAGGTTAAATTTGAGCTTCACAAACGACATTCCAATGTACCCTCCGCAAGGACAACCAATCATCCCTCAAGGTGAAAGACAGAGCTATGCTAAAGACCATTTGGGAGTCAGACAAGGAGAAACGAAACTGCTTGGTGTACCTTGGAACAAAGAGGAAGACACAATCCAGATCAGCTTCCCTGCTCGGTTACCGATGCAACAAAGAGAGAAGTACTAGGAAAAATCGCAAAGATTTACGATCCCCTAGGAGTAGTATCACCCATTACCCTGGAGGGAAAAATACTATACAGAAAAGTGTGTGAAACCCGAATTCCATGGGACTGAAAACTTCCCCAGGAACTCGAAATGAGGTGGCAAACTTGGGAAACCAATCTTCCAGGGAAGGTAGAGGTACCAAGAAGCATTGTCCAGCACCAAAAAGCGACCACCAGCATCAGCATCCACGCCTTTGGTGACGTGAGCAGCCAGGGCGTGTCAACAGCAGTTAACGCCGTCACGCATCAGTCATCCGGGGTATCACAAGGACTCGTGACAGCAAAGTCAAGACTCGCGAAGAAGGGATTAACAATACCAAGACTCGAGCTGGTGGCTGGGCATATGACACCTAACCTGGTGAGCAATGTGAGAGATGCGTTAAAGGGATTTTTACTCGAAGGTGTCTACTGTTGACTTGAAAGTTTGTCAGTAATCGAGTTCGGAAGATCCAAGGGAAAGAATACATCCAGTGGAGGCAGTGGGTACCAAGGAGAACCCGCAGATTTAGGAAGCCGTGGCGGGAAAGTCAGCGTGTGTTCGGATCTTTGGTGGCATGGGCCATCGTGGCTTCCGTACCAAGACAGATGGCCAGAAAATATGGTTACAACACCTACCGAGGAAACAGAAGCCGAAGCCAAGATCATGAAAGAGCTTCTGGGTGTGACCGCGATAACAGATGACGAACTAGACCTGATGATGCGAAAATGGGACCTGTGGAAAGCCATCCGAATCTGTTCGTGGGTGGCGCACCAGCAGCAGAGCGGAACAGCAGAGTTAAGCACCAGCAGGGAATCACTAGACCAATCACCACTGAGGAGACAACCAAACAATGACAATTTTGGCCACGAAGATCACAAGACAGAAGCCTGAGCACAAACAAATTTCAAGAAAGACAAGCAGCACCTCAACCTACAAAAGAATGCAGCAAGTATATTTGAGTGCAGAGGCCGTATCCTGGGAGTTTATCCAATCTATCTACCTGATGATGCTGTATTTGCTGAGAAGCTCGTCATGTACGCCCACCTCCATACCTTGCATGGGTGAGTTGGATTGGCTATGGCAAGCGTTAGGGAGTGCTACTGGGTACCACGGCGAAGGCGTCTGACGAAACGGGTTATACAAAGCTGCTACGGCTGCAAAAGATATCAAATAACAGCACTAGCAAACCCACCGACAGAAAGTTTACCAAAGGAGCGAACTGAAGGATAGGTACCGTCCAAGTACACCGGTGTGGATTTCGCTGGACCAGTTAAATACCTGAGTACGTCCAAAAGAGAAATGAAAGCTTACAATGTGCTGTTTGCCTGCTGCCTAACTTAATCCGTGTACCTGGAGATCCTACCTAACCTTAGCGTGGAAGAGTTCATCCGCATTATCAAGCGACTGATCGCCAGACGAGGACGTCCGGAGAAGATCTTCTCGGACAATGGGAAAACCTTCGTCGCAGCGGCACAGTGGTTGAGGAAGATAAGGAATGATGAGAAACTCAATGACCTTCTCGCTAAACAAGGGATTGCACGGTAGTTCAATCTCAGCCGCGCGCCATTCGAGAGGTTAATTGGCGTCATGAAGCAGAGCCTGTACAAGTCAATTGGGAATGGGAACCTGCGATGGCACGAGCTGGAGGAAGTAATCCTAGATGTCAAAATTACTCTAACTAACCGACCGTTGGGGTACGTCGAAGATGATGTTCAAATGCCCCTTCTGACACTCAGTGCAATGCTGTATGGGCATCCCAATCAGTTACCAGAGGAGCAGGCAGAAGCTATCGAAGATGTTAGCCTAAGGAAACGGGCAAAATATCTGAAACGATGTGAAGGCGTCCTGTGGTCGAGGTGGACCACAGAGTACCTCAAAGCATTAAGAGAGCGTCACAATCTCAACCGCAGAACAGGAGAAGCGACCGTGAACCCAGGGGACGTTGTTCTGATCAAAGGGGAAGAACGTAACAGAGGAAGATGGAGATTCGGTATTGTTGAACAGCTAACTCAAGGCAGAGATGGCGTGGTGAGAAGAGCACGGCTGAGAGCCGAGAAGTCGTATTTAGAGCGACCAGTGAAGCGTTTGTATCCTCTAGAGTTGTCTTGCGACCGACCTGTTGAAGAGAGGGGCGTGACCCTAAGCGCCCAAGCACCCGAGATCCGGCCAAGAAGAGCCGCGGCGGTTGCGCGTCAGCGGATTGCTTTTATAGCGCAGGAAGAATCTCAGGAGGACTGAACATTTTGAAATAGAACCTTGAACTAGACATTGATTTATATTCCATATCAGCTCGAATCAGTTATAGTTGCTTAATTCGAACAAAATATTTTTGATTGCTTATATTTGCCACTGTAAGAGTCAAATAGGGGGAGAGTGTCGGCGACCTCTGAGTTACGTAAAATCTCACGCAAAGAGTGGACGATAAGCTCATTGAACAATGAACCCATTTCTTAACCATGTAATATTATCGCTTAGAGATATCGAGACGCGAGAGGAAAACACTAAAAAATCTGCGAGCGTAATTTCATTAAAGTATATCAAGATCAACCATATCGAGAGCGGTTAATTATAGCAAACCCGTTCACGGCATTGGCCAAAGGGCCTTTAAAGCGTAATCATGGCTGGTAACGCCCGCCGGAAACATCACCAAAAAGGTGTAATCTGAGTCACTGTGTTCAAAGATATAAATAAATTTACTAAGGCCCGGTTCAGACGCCGAACTTTTCATGAGCCGAACCTAATACATTGAATTAAGTATATGAAACGTTAGGCGTCTGAATCAGTTAGGAACGCCTGTTTCAATTTGGAACGGCTCAGCCGTTCTTTTCTCTTGGCCCGGCCGGGAATTTCGGCTTTGGAGCGACTTTGGAACGGCTTTGACTGAGACGCCGAACTTTTCATGTACCGAACCTAATGCATAAATTATTATAACGTATTCTGTAATTAGTTTGACCGAAATGAGTATTTTTCTTCTTTTGAATTTAGTTCGGCTGGAATTAAGATCGGTGTCTGAATCTATTCAGCCGGTCTAAATAATTTGGGTCGGCCTTAATTCAAATTAGGTTAGGCTCATGAAAAGTTCGGCGTCTGAACCGGGCCTAACAGAGCTCTTGCATTTTATACGATTATAAAGTTTTTTTAAAAAAACGACAAATGCCTCAGGGTCAAAACATATAGTGGGATGAAAGTAAAAGAAAGATAGCCGGTCGGTATTTACCCTGCTATATTACTGCATGCACAGAAATGAGCATTGAAATGCAAGGGCGCACTTTGACCGGCGTTGCGTTTTTAAACAACAGTGACAACGGACGCGAAGTCAACGCGGGTAGTACAAACGTAAAATCTTCCTACCTTTTTCGATCCTAACAGATACCTGGGCAGTTGCTAAACGCCTTGCAAATGACCATAGATCGAGAAGGTTTCCAATTCCGGCGAGTACAGAAGAAAAGAGAAAACGGCTCCAACGGAAATATTAATGAAATATTCCATGGCGCGCAAACCTGGACAACATTACAAACGAGCGGCATACAAAATGAAATCAGTTCTGAGTTCACTCCGCTAAGAAACTGTAGGGTGCATTATTTATTGGAGAGAATTTTTGCATTCAATCTTCTCAATATTTGATGCCATTTATGTGCATCAGCGATTGTTCTTAATTATACACATGCACAGCAGCGGCGACAAACAAACACAACCATTTTGTTTACCTTTTGGCTGCCTTAATATCACGTTTAAAATAGGACGCAGACCAGTAGCTGATATCTGGACAGACAAATTAAAACACCAACACACTAAAGAGTTTTCTATAAAGGATCGACAGCGAAATGACTACAAACAAAGCGAGACGTTTTTCTGACAGTCAGCGGGTGAACGGTGCTTGACTTAACTTTGTGATGTTTTCACTCAAAATGTATCTTTTACAAGCATTCACAGCAGGACGTTTTGCTTGCTTTTATTGACACACCAAAACAAATTTCCGTTTTTACTGGCAAAATTTGTAATTTCCAAGTAAGTGCGCGTGAAAATCACGCGCACTTACTTGCTTCGCACGCTATACTATCCATGAAAAAAAAAAAAAATACAGTGCGATTGCCAGGAGAAAAATTTACCTTTTTTTAATATCCCGCGAGGACCGGTATAAATTTTCCATATTTTCAGCTGGCGATTCGCTCATTTAGATTTCTCAGACAGCTAATTAGCCAATGTTTTATTTCCCAACTAGCTTACATTCTGCCTGAAGAGCGGGTATTTTGTTGGGCGGCTCCTTTGGGTACTCCTGAATAATACCTGACAAATACATTAACTATCGTCGGTATTATTTTGATTATAAAATAGGCAATGCTTCCGGCAGCCACCATTTTACTAAGCGGATAAGTGCTAGGTAGTCACGTGGGTGTTAGTTCTTGATGGGCTGGGAAATCAGTTACTACTTTTTCTAGTTACTCATTTTCCGGTGTCTATCATGATCTTGTCTGCCAGAACCCAGACAAAAAAAATTCACTGAAAATGTATATTAAACAGTTCCAGTCTTCCTGATGTTCTCTTAAGTGTACCGTGCAGATGTTATGAAAAATATGTTTTTAAGTGACCAGAAACTGTATTAGAATTATCGAATTTTATGCTAATTAACTTGCTTTGCCTTTTTGACAAAGCTGTATCTCATGTGCTATTATATTTTTATGCATGTGTAGTATTGCTTGGTTTCCTGTATACGAGAATGTCAGCAGCCTGTGCAATGGTCCTCTGTAGTGGACTAATGCTGTTTGGAGTGTATAAGGTAAACAGTACTTGATATGCACACTATGTAACTTCTGTTGTTCTTTGAAATACCTGTTGCACTTTACCAACCACAACAGTGTAATAAACTTGAAATGGTTGGTCGTAGGATAAGTAACCCCAATAATAAATATCATCATCGATAACAACAACAACAATTATAATAATAATGGTGGGGCCTCCATTGGTATAGAAATTGGCGGAAGCCTTTCGATGGGAGAAAATTTGGTTATGACTTCACCCTACGTACGTACGTCCAGACCTTCTTTCCGGGTGGGGATAAGTAGATACCAATTGCTACCCTCCTCTCCTTGAGAGTTTTGTCTCCTATTGTTTCAGAAGGCTCAGAAAGAATCTGTCTATTTTAAAAGCATATGTTTGGAGCTTTTTACGGGGTAGGGGAAGAAACGGATTTGACACCTGAGTCAACGACATCAATCAACAAAATGCCTGGCGCGCGTTCTCCACATGGTGGTTTTCAAGACCAAAGTCTTGCATTTCAGGATAGAAAAGACAATGGAAAGAGAAGGTTCAAAAGAATGCTCGGTTTCCTTTTTGTGGACAAACGAAAGCTTTTCGTTATGAAATTGTCATTCGAGGAATTCAACCTTGTTTTCTTCACGGTGGAGCGCTTGGCTTGTTTTGAACCATCCTAGGCAGCGAAGTTTTTGAAGAAACGTCAGGTACATTCTATACTCCATGGTCAATGAAAGTACGTTTTTAAAAGGGAAATTTTGTATTTATAAAGGTTTTATGGACGTTTTGTACATTTTGACTATCGGTGTGAAAGAAAAACCACAAAATGTGTCCTCAGTCGAATTTTGCCATGTGCTCAGCCGATTTAACTTGCGTGAACGGATCCACGATCCAGCTAGTGTTACACGAATTGCTTTTAAGGATTAACTTATGGGTTTTTGAATAAAAATTTTCAAGAAATAATTTATCTGTCATTATTAATTTCTAACATTAGCTCAAACAAGATTGTGAGACTGCAGATCGTAAGATCTGTTAGATTTTTAGAAACAACTCAGACAGGCTACTCGCCTTTCCTGACTGAATTGAAACTGAAGTGTTGTTTTTCTAAATGTGCCATCGAATTGTTATTCATTTTCTTATTTATCACTTGCCATTGAAGACTTTTGCAGAGTGCTAACTCTTTTTTCCATAACTCGTGCCCCGAATACCTGGCTTGAATGAAGTTTATGCGTTTCTTTACACTTCCTATTCTCGCTGACAAAAAGTAAGCTTATCTAAAATATGAAAGAGTTCTCCTTTCTTCTAACGACTTCTTCGTCGGCTTTTCTAGTCCGAGTTTGTCTTCTTTTCATAAAAAAGTTTAAAGATGCTGTCAGAGTAACGTTTATATTTTGTAGTGTATTAAGTATATCGCAGGTTTTCTCACTGAATGCACTGTACAACACCTGACCACGTATCGTACAGTCTGTGTAGCTTACAGAGTTAAAGTTATTATTATCGTAAAAGATTATTATTTGCTTTACTATGTCTTAATTTCCTCAAAGAAAATAAACTCCTTACGGTAAAACTTTCTATCAGATATTGAGAGGTCTAATTGTGAAGGCTACACATAACTGTTCGTCCGGGCCCGATTACAAAAAATTCGCTACAAAATTCGCTTGCGGGAACACAAAAGTCTGAGGTACTTTCCGAACATAACTGGAATGGTGGTATGCTTTCCCTCGATGAAAGTTTTTTGGATGTCACGTGACCCAAGTATCGTTAAATCTCAATGACTGCCTAACCTGGATACGCCTTCCAGTTAGTTTTGTGTACATCCTGATCAGCATAACACTCAGCCCGTGCCTAATTGTTATTAGATAAGTGTGTATAAGTTCTTCTGCTCGTAATTAGATGCCTAAATAAGTCACGTGATCCATAATGTAACAACTTCCCAACAGACTAGACGTGTACGCTCTTTCCTACGTTTCGTACCACTTCGTTGCATGTTTACAGAGATAGACTGCTCCCCTTCATTTCTGCATATTATGTTTGTTGATCGACATACCTTAAATGGAACAGTCCTTGATATACCGGAGAAAGCTACCTACTAAGTTCTGACACATACAGTTACATATTGCTGTATTTGTCAGACCCCATTTGTAACATTTACATCTTCGAGTGCAACCTTTCTGACGCCCTCTATTTGTTAACTCCTGGGAGCTTGTTGCTTTTGGAGCAAGGTCAGTCCAGTGTACTTGCCAATAGGTCACCTCGTTTGATCCAACCCCACTCTGCTGGACGTTGTATTGTATATCAGGCTGGGGGTCTAATGTCTGAACCCAGATCATTCCCGCTTGGTAGGCAACACCCTTTGCATGCTCCATCAGGGAGGCTTGAATTGGTGGTATCGATAAGCAGGATCTCTGTTTTCGAGCAAAGAGGTGAAGTCTTGTCTCTCTGACTGCTGACGCTGTACTGGATCTGTCGTATATTGTTACCACAAACTTTTCCAAGATGTGAAGGTCACTATCATCGAACTTTAAAAGGCTTTGACTGAGTTTGGTAAAAGTGCTTGAGACCTCTTCAAAAACATGCCAGGTTTGCTTTGCCTCTAAACGCCTCTCAGCTTTTATAGGATCCGCAATATCTTTGGCATTTTGAATCAAAAGATCAGGGGATTCCTCTTCGAACGGATTTCCCATCCCTTCTATTGCTGTACAGAGTTTTGCGACTGTATCGAGAAACGTTCTTTGAGTTTCTTCTGTTTCTTGGTGGTGCTTTCTACTGGCTAATCTGAGATCAGGCTCAATTTTCGTTTCGCTTTGTAATAACATTCCGGCGGGCAAGGCGAAACGAAAACAGAGGCTGATACAAACCTTCTACGAAACGTCTGCCGCCCACTTTTTTGATTGATTGACATTTGCCGAATCAGCCAACCAAAATAATCAGTGAAAGATGCTAGTTAAAACTAGCAGAAAAACTAAGTTTCCGCTTTCATTTTCCGTAGAACAAAATGCAAAATTGTTACCTTTTTGGTCTATGCTTGTCGTTTAGGATAAAAGTTAAGAAAAGGTACCTTTTATGGAAAAAGAAGTCAGGTATTCAGCTTAGTAGTGAATGATATTTTGACGTCAATATTGTCCACTCTTCATCCATTTCTCACTTTACCTAAAGATGATTTAAAGCGCGAAAGAGGTACTTTTTTGTCGCTTTCAAGCGACCTCATGAAAGGCACAAAAAGGTACGTTTTTTGCAGTTGGAAGCGATGTTGTCAGAAGCGCGAAAAAGGTATCTTTTTTGCCGTTGGAAGTGATGTTGTTAAAAGTGCGAAAAAAGGTACCTTTTTGAAAATATAAAATAGTGTTTTCAAGCTTTTGGGAAGCTATTTACTGATTGACATATGTCAACCATTAACACCTCTTGAGCTTCAATGAACGATGCACAGACTTTTTTTAACGAATTCTAGGTGATCCTGTTAAAATTGAAATGGTCTACAAGGGGAATTAGCGGAGTAAAAAATTTTAGCTGGCTTCTTTTAGCCAAGACCAAAAGCGAGAAACTAGAAGAAATCCGAAAATACTGGCCACCAGCCAAATGGATAAAATGGCTCCTGAAAATGTAGCAACTTCTGGTACTTTAAAACTAGATGCAAGAAGAGAAGCTGAGCAAGCGCAATTTTAAGCGTGGAGCAAATACTTTAACCTGAAAGAAGTCCTACATGTCAAGCAAAGGTGTTCATTTTTCTTTTCCTTTACTAAACTGAGCGGGTTCCGAGCGGGTCATTTTAAGAACTGCCTTGTTTCGTGTGTGATGTTTTTCACTCCAGAAAGGTTATTAGAGACTTCAGTCTTGGGGTTATTTTTTGTTTGCTAAAATATAAATTACATAAATAATTTAACTTCAGGTTCCTGTTTGAGCTGCAGGCCGAAGTAAAGCCATTAATGGTAAAAATGCCACCATACATACACCTTTGACACCCCCCTAACTAAATAATAAAGTAAGCCTGAACAGCTTTCCTCTTCTTAGACTTTTGTACAGTATGCCAGCACTTTTTTCCAGAATTTTGGTGCAATTTCCCGGAAAAGTATTTTTTTTTGGCAGAGAAAATGAAAATTAGAAATTTTCAAATAGAAAATAAACTCTCAAAAGTCAAAATGATAATTTAAAAAATGCCACTGTTTAGGCAATTGTCTTTTGGTGTATTAAATCCATTAACATACATTCTGGTCAGCTCATTCTGACACGTGGAGTGTCATGGCGGATGGCAGCGTGAAGTAGGTTCTGTAATATCGATGTTATGGGTGAAGTCAAGAGGCTTAGACAAGAAAATCTAAGGCTGAAGGATCAAATCCAAGCTTTATTCAAAGAGGTTGGGCAAATGAAACTTTTGCTTCAACAGAGTTCCATACAATTAGCAGGTAAATCATCAACAACCGCGAACGTTACTCCGAGTCGTGAAGGTGAGAAGAGCTTAAGCTTCCTTAGCGATAATCACGATGAATTGATTTTGTTTAAAACAAATGCAATGGCCGAACTAGAGCGACTCGGTAAGAAGATTGAAGCTGTTAATGAAAAAGTGAAAAAGATCAGTGAAGCAATAGAAAGCATGGAAAATTACGGCTACCAATATAATATAAAACTTGTTGGATTCCCTGAACTCTACGAACATGAATCGGCGAATGACACCGCGAAACTGTGCCTCGAAATCTTTAAAGCCATCGGCGCAAGTGAATTGACTGGTCAAGATATTGATATCGCTCACCGTGTCCAATCAAGAAGTGATATTGGGCCCAAACCAATTATCTGTAAATTCGTTCGAAGATTGGCGAAGGAAAATGTTATGAACCACCGACGAGAAGTGGAAAGTATTTCTCCCTCTGCTCTGGGGTACAGTTCGGAAACTTCTTTGGAGCAAGCCAAGATTTATGATCACTTAACACCCAAGATTACAGCACCTCTTATCAGAAGCAAATAAATTCAAGACAGCGCATCAATTTCAGTATTGTTGGGCGAAAATTCAAATTCTTCTTCGCAAGACGCACGAATCTAGACTTGAGCAGGCTAACGAATACTCTGGAACTTGAGTGAGATTATCTTGCCGAGCTAAGTACCTGATATTATTTTTTTATTCTGATAAATCTAGTTAAATCTAGAAGAGGTGGCTTCCGGTAAAAAAAAAAAAAAAACAATTTAAAGGAAAGCTTATCACATTTGCCTTATTATAATTGCAAACATATTCCGTCTGTTCATGGCAGATTTAACAACCTTTTAGGTGACAATTTACATTCAAAGAAAACCCTGGAGACGCTGCATAGTCTTTATGATTACGATATCTTTAACATGAATTCATTTAATACAAACATTGACCCGGATTTCAACTTTTTAGAACCAAGATTGCGATCCCGATATTTCTCACCTCACAGCTTTGCTGAGACTATTAAAAGTAAAATAAATCAAAATCATCGGAATTGTATCTCTATTCTTCACAGTAATATAAGAAGCCTTAAGAGAAATCTCGAACAGTTCCATCAGCATGTACTTTCTGAATTAAAAGTAAGCTTTAGTGTTATAGGACTAACTGAAATTCGAATCCGTGATGGCGCTTGTAATGAAAATCTTCCGAGCTTACCAAACTACTATTTTGAGAATGTAACAACGCCTCTCTCCGCAGGCGGTGTAGGAATGTTTATTAGCAGTCAACTGCAATATCATGTACTCGAACGTACTTCAAACCCTTCCTACCAAGCTCTTTTGATCGAGATTGTAGACGCAAATAAGAAAAAGAATATTTGTGGTGTGGTTTATAGACAGCATGACAAGGCTGATGATTTCCTTAATTATCTTTCCTCGTCAATAGAATTATATTCCTCGAGAAATAGAAACATTTATTTAATGGGAGACTTTAACATTGACCTTCTTAAATTTGAATCTTGCTCTTACCCTAAAGAACTGCTAGAATTAACTCAAAGCTTTTTTCAAACAATTTAGAAAACAGCCTCATATGTGGCAACATCGTAACCGACACCAGGGACCACTTCACCCAGGTCTGTATTGTGGCAACTCATCCTAATCCATTTAACTACTCGAAACAAAGGAAAAAAAATCCGTGACTACTCCAGTTTCAATGCTAACAGGTTTCTCTCTGAACTACAAGAAATAGAATGGAGTAATTCTTCTGACAATGACGCAAACAAGTCGTTCACAACTTTTTACAAGAAAATAAACTGCTTGGTAAACAACCATGGCCCAATGAAAACTCTCTCCAAGCGCAGGGGAAAAATATTGTCAAAACCATGGATTACCAAAGGTATTAGAGCTTCAATACGGATAAAAAATAACCTCTTTTTTAATGCTGATTGGGAACATTATAAATTATACCGAAACAAAATAACTAGCCTAACGCGTCAAAGCAAGAAAATTATTATGAACGTTATTTTGAAGAAAACATTAACAACTCTAAAGAAACGTGGAGGGGCATAAATGATATCATCTCAAGAGAGGCAAAAAGTGATAAAAAGCCAATACACCGCCTTGTTAACTCCAATTCGGAAACGATATACAACCCAAAGGAAATAAGTAATTCTCGTCGCCAGATCATGATTTTAGTACTTTTTTAGATCCGCCAATACAAAGTTCTTTCTACTTTGACCCTTTTGTCTCTGCAGAAGTCGAAGATGAAATCAAAGTGCTGCCAAATAACAAAGCCTTTGGACTCTATTCATGCCCAGTCAGTATTTTGAAATTGTCCAGCCATATTATCTCTCAGCCCTTAGCTCAAATCTTTAATGTTTCAGTATCCTCAGACTCTTTCCCAGCTAAACTTAAAACGGCCAAAGTAGTTCCAGTTTTTAAATCAGGAGATGAATCTAAACCTGGAAACTATCGACCAATTTCTTTGTTATCAATTTTCAACAGAATATTTGAAAAGCTGGTTTATAAAAGACTTATTAAGTTTGTTAATAAACATAATATATTATATTCATCACAATATGGATTCCGCAGTAGGCATAGTACACAGCACGCAACTCTAGAAATCCTAAATGACATTCTTTCTAATTTTGATAAAGGCCAATTCACTTTTTGTTTATTTATTGACTTAAAAAAAGGCTTTCGACGCGGTTAATTATGATATTCTTCTCTCAAAACTCAAAAATTATGGCTTCAGAGGAGTGGTGAATGATTGGTTTAAGTCGTACTTAATTGGTCGTAAACAGTATACGACTGTAAATGGTTATATTTCTGATTCTCATCGAATCCTTTGTGGAGTACCACAAGATTCCGTTTTGGGACCCTTGCTTTTTCTGTTGTATATTAATGATCTATATAAATCCTCAAATAAGCTTCAATTTTACTTGTTCGCCGATGATACTAGTTTCACTTATGCAAACGGCGATCTTAAAAAACTTGGAACTGAGATAAACGAAGAACTTTTCAAAGTGTGATCGTGGCTAGTTGTCAATAAATTAACCTTGAATATCAAAAAAACTAACTATATCATCTTTCGTCCACGCCAAAAGACTATTCCTTTTCATCCTAATATCAAAATAATTAATAATAATTCAAATACCAGTCAACCGTTATAAATGAAAAATTATATTAGGTATCTTGGTATACTCATTGATTCGAACCTTTCATGGAAATTTCACATAGATTACGTTTGTCAAAAAGTCAGTAAAACAATCAGAATTATCGCCAAGCTCAGACATTTTGTTCCCCGTCATGCACTTCTCACCTTATACCGCTCTTTAATTTTGCCTTATATCAGTTATGGTATCTGTGCGTGAGGTCATGCTGCTGAAACGCATCTTCATAAACTACTAGTTCTCCAGAAGAGAGCCCTTAGGCTAATGTTCTTCGCTGAACCAAGAACTCATGCAGTTCCGTTGTTTTTAGAAACAAAACAGTTGCCGATATCGTTCTTGCTATTTGAGCAAATGAGCCTTTTAATGTACGACGTCCATAACAATCTCGCTTCTGATAACATTAAGAATATGCTCACGAAACTGTCTTCTGTCCACAGTTACCGGACTAGATCTGTTACTAAAGAAAATTACTATGTTGAACAAGTAAGAACTGAAAATATGAAGCGAGCCTTCTCTATTTCCGGTGCTTTATTTTGTAACAGTATTCCACTTTCTATGAAAACACTTAAAAAAAAATCAATTCAAAAGCGAACTAAAGAGAAAACTCTTTGAAATACTGGAAAAAGAGGACGACTATGTTAGAGTTTCTGATATTACAGGGCAATTCTCAAAATCGTAACATGGTGTGCTTCCGTATGAAGTACAGTCTGCCTTCCTGTCTCACTCTGGCTATAAACCACACGACAAACTATATATATATATATTTATATTTATACAATTTTCCTTTTTCTCTTGTACCCGCCTCGAATAGCCTTCGCTAATTGCGGGCACAAGCTTTGCAACCTATATTTAATTTGAAATAAACTTGTTGTGGTTGTTTAACACTTATAGGTATCATCATCGCATCATCGCGCATTTGAGTGAATATTTTTAGGGTGAGCCAGTTTTTTTTTTCGAAAAAATGGAGCATTAAGGTAAAGCATTTTAGCGAGGAAACAAAAAAAGCATTTTCAATGCACAAGAGCCTCCCGGCTTCTCTTAGGTTGCTTATAACTGTCACCTGTCATTCATTGATAATCACTGAACCGGTGACAATGTTTCCAGCTTCCCTCCGACACTGATCAAGATGGCTCACACCTATGCCAAAATAGGGCACGGCGAATAGATTTGAAAACTGCGACCTTACACTGTTACAGTGTCAAGCTCAGCAGTTGTTTTCAACATACGGGGAATATTTATCTCTTGACCAGTGGATAGTAAAGTCACAAAATGACACCAAACGGTTGACATCTGTCAATCAGTAGGATTCTAAATGGCCTCCCATGGCTTGAAAACACTTTTGTACATTTTTAAAGACTTTATAAAGGTACCTTTTACGCACTTTTGAGAACATCACTTCCAACTGCCAATATTTTTCGCGCTATTGAGAACACCGCCTCCAACTGCAAAAAAGGGACCTTTTTGTGCCTTTCATGCGATCGCTTCATCCTCGGAGACCCAGGGGCAGTTAGTCGGGTCGATAAAATGTTCGTGGTGAAAGTTTACTGTAAGATCGAGACGAGCCCCTGGTCACTTACTCTTACCGAACCAGTTCCAGAAGCGTTTGAATTGCCTGCCTCTGATTGGCCAGAAAAACGTTTTTCTGGCCAATCAGCGAAGAGAAACTGCCGGGTGACTCTCGTGTTTTCTTACACGACGTAGTTTACCTCATCTATCGCCATAGTTGCGTAGCGCGTTCAACGGGGAAAGTTTCAGAACAAAATGTTAACAACCCGCAAAATTGCAACCTTTAGCACGGCTACAAGAAACAAACACTCTCCGCTGAATTTTTAGGGCGGATCTCTCCAAGGTATCGTAAATGTTTATTGCTGATACGATACGCGATGCATGATTTTCACTGTCCACACCTTAATTTGCTCACATTGTCTAGTATACAACGCCAAGCTTACATTTTAGATGTCCATGTTGTTGCACGACTTCTGAAACTTTCTACAGCGTGAAAATTTCCGTTGCACGGGCCACGCAACTACGTCGATTGATCGTGGGAAATGCCGGCTAGCTGCAGTGCCTTCTTCTTGCTTTCGCTCCAAACTCCCTTACCGTACGTATTTTGAATACAGACGTTGTGTTTGATGCGAAATCTCGGTCCGGTTATGTGCTGAATCCTGACTTGTTAAGTGAGGTCAATTTTTGCAGGCTTTGTGGGTTTGTTTTTACGGATAAGCGAAGAAAAAAAATAATGGTGAGTTTGCGAAAATGTTTGAAAGTGGTTGGTGTGAAAGTATTGGAGGGCGATAAACGCGCAGTGTGTGACACGTGTAGGTATAGAGTTGAGAAATCGAGGAAGGGTGGGATGTCTATATAGATATTTTTGTAGTCACTAAAACTTTACAAGAAGCGAACGCTCTTAAGGAAATTCCAGGGAGAAGAGACAAAGGAATAGGGACACTTTCCAAAGATCCAACTTCGGCTCTTGATTTCAAGGACCTGGGTCTCTGGCTTACTAAACCGCACAAGAGAACCTGGGTTAATATTCACTGTGATTAGAATTATGGCTAATAAAGTAGAAATGAATTTTAATTATAAGATATCTTTCAACAAATACATGTATAAAAGTAATTCACATAATATCTGATTTTTTGCCAAAGCTATTTATCTATGATGTTTCCCCTTATTGATCAGCTCAAACACATCCACAGTGCCATTGTTTTAACTCCCTTGCAATTGATGGTACAAGATTGGACTTATTTTGAAAGAATAATGCTGCAATATAAACAATTTTCCTTTGGTGCATTTGTTTGATATTTCATAACTTCCCTATCATAATTCTCCTCATCTGACCATAATATATTCTTCCTTGTTAATATTTTTAAATCTTTAAACACCCTCTTAAGAAAGGTAAAAATCTTCATTGCATGGTCACCATTCCACAAAGTGTCTCTAAAATACTTTCCACACAACATAATTTCTTACAATTATCAATTTTTGTTTAGCTGTAGAAGACAATCAGAGAATACAAACAGTGAAAATTTGATTGGTGAAATTCCTGTCTCAGATCATCTTGATTTTCTTTAAGCAAACTAACAGTCTTTGGCACTGATGTTGCAGCATAAGTGGCTTGGAATGATTCTGCTGTTTTCATTACTGTCATCAAAAAAGGAAGGATTTTTTTTCTCTTTGAAAAACTCTTTGAAATACTGGAAAAAGAGGACGACTATATTAGAGTTTCTGATATTACAGAGAGTGTTGGAAAACAGTTTTTGTATGTTATGTGTAGGTATACCATATTTACTGGTGTATAATGTGCACCCGAATATAATGCGCACCCTATTTTTCTAGACAGTTTTCAAATAATATACTCAAGTATACTTGTTGGCCACCTAGTAAAACAAACCCTTTGGGGCAGAAAGAATCACCAACAAATACCCCAGCATAAACGTTTATTAAAAAATTTAAATAAAATAAAATATTACAGCTCCCTAGTATTTACATAACTCAACCAGTATTATAAGCAGACATGTGAACTCCAATAATGATAAAGTAAAAAAAAAGTCTAAACATCTTAAAAATAAAATTAATGTAATGGCATCTGTAGTTCTGTATTATGGGATTTTTTCCCATTTATGATATGTAAATGTTCAATTGCACTATTATCTTAAGCAGTCACAAGGCTTACTTCATCAGCTTTCAATTGTCAATAAATGATGACAAAAAACATAATTCTTGTGAAGTGTCTGTCAGGTTTAGACATGAGCATCCTTGAATAAAAGCCAGATCTACTGTTAAGTATAATGAGGGTCCTGAAGGGGGGATATCAATCCCTTTGAAACTGTTTAATCCTCAATTCCCATTTTTTACATTTTTTCCCATTCTCAGTGATAGAATCCCCCTGCCAGTGACTTACAGTCAAACCAAGTCAAGCGTACCCCCCAAGACTCTATCAGTGAATTGATTATTTGAAAAAGGAATCCGTTAGTCGTTACCATAACTGGTGTCAAATTCAAAGCGGCATTTCTGCATGCGTAATGAGCAGTGAATATTTTACGAGAACTTCTCTGTATTTGGTCAGATTGGAAATCTTTGAATGGATTAAGCTTCTTAGAAGACATTTACATCAATTTCAGGAAAATGGAGCTGGTAGAAATTTCATAACTGCCTCGCGTGTGGTTCACGGCTCATTACACATACAAGAATGCAGAGATCAATCTGAAATCTACAACTAGCAACGGATTCAACTTTTGAATAATAAATTCATTAATGGCTTCTTGGGGGTACCCTTGACCTGGTTTGACTGTAAATCCCATTTTCCTAGAGCAACAACATCCCATTTTACCCCTTCAGAACTCCCCACAATGAATTCAGTGTAGCACCCTTCCTAGTAAACAATCAGGTTACTTACCAATGAACAGTTGTATGTGCCTGCAATGGGATTCTTCTGGTAAAACTCCTTAGAGAACATTGCCCTGAATTTCTTGTCCCCCAGTTAATGATTCTGGGCTTCCGTACAACAAACAAAACGCTCCCTATCCATTCAATATTTCTCAATCTTTCGTTTTTGGTCCTCAACAATTGACATGAGAGGTGAGATCACTATGACCAATGGATTACTAGGGAATTCATAACCTTTAGCATGTAACAATTTTTAAACCCCCTAGCTTATAGGCAACATTTGGAAGGTTAGACTCTTCTATCAATTGCCCAAAAAATCTCTTCTTTCCACGATCTTCTAAATAATAAATCTTTGCTTCGCTTTGAACTGTACCACAGGAGACAAAGACAAGCCTTCTTCAAGCGCTTGCTGGAGGTCTCCCTTGAATCTAAAGTTAACACTACTATCAACTTCGGCAGAATTCGTACGTTCAACTGCTGTTAACCTTATTCCACAAAGCAATTCATGGTGATGGCGGCCTAGCCTTCCCAGACTATGTTATGAAGCGCAGAAGACATTTAAGAGCGGCCGTCCGTAAATATCGTCTGGGGGTGTGCAAAATGAAAAAATCGAAAGTCCCCAAACTTTGTCAAAATATAGGTCTAAGTAAACTATTTCTAGAAAAATATCTTTTAGTTCGATTGGATTTTTATTTCACGCGTACGGCGACCGAGTCGGTTCGGAGGCTCTCAGATCAGTTTTCACAGGCTCAAGACCATATATTACTTAAAAATCGTTTAAAAATTAAAGAAGTAACAAATTCTGCCTCTGAAAATCTTAATAGAAAGAACACAACTTAACCAATAGTTTGGATGTACAATTTTCCTATTCGACAGCAAATCTAATATTTTTCGGATTTTTAATAATTTTAGTTATTTTACCGATTTTTGACAGACATAAAATTGGCAAATTTCAGACACAAAAATCATTACTTGGTATACGGCTTTGAGCCATAACTTACCTACCGATAGAAAGAGCAAGGTGTCTTCCTCAAATAAATGCAATAAAATTTTTGGGCAACCCTGAAGGAAAGATTTTTGAACGCCAAACAAAAGCGACCCTTGAGGTCAAAAGACGCCATTTTGTCACGACATTCGAAGGCGGTAACATCATTAAAAAACGCTCTTTTGACCAGAATCCTCCAAAACACTTTGCAGTTGAGCAATATTGATTAGACTCGACTTATTTGCATTTCTTTTGCTTAATTATTTCACTTACAATGGGCCCGTTGGCAGTCGAAAGCCTAATTTTAACCGGCGGTCAATGTTTGACAGTATTTGGATCACATGTTTCAAAACTGACTACAAATTGGATTCATGCACATAAAGGAACAAATTTACCGACGTTGGCTTACATAACGATGTATAAAGACTAAATATAATACTTATCTTTTAGGAAATGAAGATGTTTTGGATATATATAACCGGCTATTGCGGTCCCCTCACATCACCGTACCTGCTCGGAGCAGGAAGGAGAATGCGTTACTCACTTTTGTCCTAGGGGTAGGGTGATGCTCCAGCGGGCCGGGGAGGGCAATGTCAGCAGCACTGTGTATGAACAGTTCTTAAGGAACAGGGAAAAGTAAGATTTGTGCTACATAATGCACTAAATCCTTCCTAAAACTAAAATCTAAAAGTAAAAAGGATGTTTCAGTTAACGCTGGCTGGTTGAAAGTACGACGAACTGAGTGCGAAAGTTTTGAGAAACAAAAAAATTATGCCACAGGCGTTATCTATTATTTTGGGATATCTCGTCTGCTGATCCTGGTATGCTTATTTTTTAAAAGCCAAAAGATCATCAGATTATAGCAAGTCCCCATGGAGCTACAATCTTGGACAGAATCATGAAAAATGAAACAGCAAACCCACCCCCACCCCCCTCCCCCCCAAATCATGAAACCGCACCATTTTCCCATCCTTGTTTGGAAGGGAGGAGGTATAAATTTCACATCTATTTCGGACAAACATCGACGACAACCTGGCGGAATACTTAACACGAGGAGCCGCAAGGGGTGATATTTTTGCACGGCATCTGGCGGCACATCAAAGAATTTGGAATTGAAGGGCAAATTCCTAGAATATCTTCGCCAGTTAAGCTAGAGAAAAGGTGTTAAAAAACCTCAGGATCCAAAACAAAACGTCAATCAAAATATCACTTGGACCTTTTCGCTAATGAAGAGCTATCACGCGGCTAAGCTTGAATTAGACATATATTGAAATAGGAACTCGTGTCAATAAAGTATCACAGGGATATGCATCTCTTCTAGTTAAGAGAAAGGAATCAGAACTGCTTTTCTGCTTTTCATGCAGGAACAGGTTTTCTTCGGGCTAACTACAAAACTTCAGCTTATTTCACTCTTGACACTGTCAATGCGCATTTTGTAAAGATAACTTTTTCCGCTTTATCAGCTTTTTTTATATTCTATTCCATTAATATATAACCTCCCTTAAAAAGCCAAATAATATAAATGCTGCTGTTAAAAAAAGCGTTTAACCTGTTTTCGTGAATTCGCTACCCAAAGATCACTATGCTCAAAGGACAGGGCAAAATTTCTAGGAGAGAGGCATTAATTTTTTTTCCCACGAGGTTACAAAGAGAAAATGCAATGATTATTATTAATGTAACCATCAGGTATACTCTACCCACGAGGTTACGGAGAGCAAATGCAATGATTATTATTAACGTAACCTTCAGGTATGTTCTACCCACGAGGTTACAGAGAGCAAATGCAGTGATTATTATTAAATGTAACCGTCAGGTATATTCTACCCACGAGGTTACGGAGAGCAAATGCAATGATTATTATTAACGTAACCTTCAGGTATGTTCTACCCACGAGGTTACAGAGAGCAAATGCAGTGATTATTATTAATGTAACCATCAGGTATGTTCTACCCACGAGGTTACAAAGAGAAAATGCAATGATTATTATTAACGTAACCTTCAGGTATGTTCTACCCACGAGGTTACAGAGAGCAAATGCAGTGATTATTATTAATGTAACCATCAGGTATGTTCTACCCACGAGGTTACAAAGAGAAAATGCAATGATTATTATTAACGTAACCTTCAGGTATGTTCTACCCACGAGGTTACAGAGAGCAAATGCAGTGATTATTATTAATGACTGTATTAATGTAACCATCGGGTATGTTCTACCCACGAGGTTACAGAGAGCATGCAAATGCAGTAACAATTATTAGATTTTAGTGCAACTATCAGGTTGAGTTCCTCCATTAAAAGAGGTTTTTGCTAGGGTTAAACAAACTTGGCTTTCATGAGTTTCAAGGTGCAAGAAGTTATAAGTATAATTATAGCGCACAAACATATTGCCATCTAATTTTTCGCACGTAGCCGGAATAAGCCAAGAAATGAAGCATATATAGCGAAAAATCGTCCTCAGATGATCTCCATATTAAGTAAATTATACTAAACGTTGCGAAAGAAATTGTTGTTTGTATCCGTCTTATCCATCGTAAAAGCGAGGGGTCATCGCATGACATCCGGTATATTAAACATAGGTAATACTCACGGGTTTCACGAGTTGTATGCACTATTTTTCGCCGAGAAACAAATTTAAACTTCAATTCTTACCTTACAGTAGTCCGTTCTTTTACCTTGCGTTCGACAACAAATCTGTGAAAGGCGAACAAAGCGATTCCGGCACTCTTCTTTATGATGCAAGCCGCAGGAACTGAAGCCGACTGAAGTAAAATCCACCGATATGCACGGCATTCTCACTACAAATATAAACAAACATCGCGGAGAGAAAAAGACGTGGAGGAAAAAATGCCAGATCTTCGCCTCGGCAATGTATTCCAGCTACCATGCCGGCGTATCTCCAGAAGGTGGACTCGAAGTGGGACAAACCTTGTGATTTTTTTTAGAAGCCCTTTGCGCGCAAACTAATTTATTCTGGCGCGAAATGAAGATTAACAATATGTATACTGAAATCTAATCCACGACAAGAAGATTTTCGCACCGTAGCGCGACATATTAAATGCCTATTTTTACAAGGACGCGGAGGAAGTGGTCCACTAGTTTAACTTTTTTAATATGAATTTACTCCACAAAAGCAAAATGAAATGTTTTATCTCTATGTTGTTTATGTGCCTGATTAAAAGGCAGAGGTAAATTCATCATACAGACTCCATCAAAATGAAAGTACACGAATGAAACGGAATAAGTCTGGGACGGTTTAGTTTCTACTCAGAGGCTTCTTTGCTTCTATAACAAAAATTTAATGTTGCAGTCTGTTTTAAACGTTGGCATATCAACGCGCCAGTCACTGAATGAAAACGGCAGTCACGATCACGTTCTTCGAAACCGACCAGACGCGCGCGACCTACCACTGTTATGGTAAGCAATTATCCTGAAGGTGTTAATGTTCCCGTGACAGTCTTCGCACTGAAGGTGTAAATGGTAAACCGAACGGTCGCTTTGATCATCAGAAAGACCTGTCAACTTTGATGATTTAACTGATTAAATTACGGGACAGAAATTTTACTGCATGCGGCTCCTCGTGTCAAGTCCTCGATACTGCGCGATGACATTCCTGCCCCGGACAGCTCAGTACCACGGACACTTGTGAAGGCAAAAATACGATGACAAACTAGTGAGGGTCAGCGGGATCTTTAGTACACCTGGATCAGTAACATCTTCAGTACTGACCAAATTTTAAAATTAAAACAGTAAACCGATCCTTACGGCAGGGAGAGTGACAGAAAAAAAGAAAGAAAGAAAACAAAAATAAAACAATAATTCATCGCTTCAATGATCAAACTCCCTAACCTCCAAATGCATAGAAAACTGGGCTTTATTTGAAAGAAAAGGCAGCGTGCGCAAACGGACGCAACATGTAACATCCAACAATGTTGGGAGTTGTTGGTCAACAATGTTGCGTCCGTTTGCACGCAGCCTTACGCACAACCAGCGATTGGCGTTATCGGTATACCCTGGGGTCCCCAGGGGTGTGCCCAACGCAAAGCCTCGAAAGCCAGCTCTTTTTGGTCCAGTTCAAGGATGCGTTTATAAGCACCTTTCAGCGCCCGGACTTACATCAGAGAAAATATCAGTTTCTCGAGGAGAAGCACAGCCTTTTGGGAAGTTTACCCCAGCTGAGCGCCCGGAGAACTCTCTATAATAATAGCGTATTTGGTAACTGTCTCCGCCCGAAAGGGATAGCTAAGGTTTCAGGTATATTGGAGGGTAGCGATTTTAATATTAAAAGTATATATGAAAGGTTGAGAAAAGGACTCAAAAGGAAGTATTAAGGAACAAAATGCAGAGAAAATATCATGTTTTTTTTGCCTATTCCTACAGTTTAGAAAGCAGTTTGAAGGGATGCAAAGAAAAGTGACTTTTTAAGGGACGTCATTTTTTAATGGAAAGTACACGAAAGAGGACACCTTTTCAGTCAAAAATGGTATAAACATGGGTGATGGGTTCATTCCTTGGGCATTGACTCCCCTTATAAAACTTTGTTGGGTACCCCATGTCGTTGAGCTGATCTGGAAACGAAGATATTTCAGTGAAACTGATTGATGAACGCGTAAATTCGTGCTCTTGTAACTAATTACTGAGATCTTAAAAGAGAAACGAAAGGAGAGCCTGATCTCATGTTAGTCCACCTGCTCTCTTCTAACATTCCCCAGCACAGCATTCTTCCAATGTCATTGTGTTATAACAGAAAATGTGGTAATCTGATAAGCAAATTTTAACCTTTTGGGACTGAGTAGTTGAATGGCCTTACTGCTAAATCTCCTGGCATCCAAGCTAACAAGGGATGTGTCTCACGGCTTGCGAGCGTGCCGGGAGGTGGGGTGGGGCAGCGAGTCGGGGTGTGGAATTGGATGTTACTGACGCTAAGTGTAAAAGACAACCGAAAGTAAAACAAAGTTTCAGCCAAATTTAAACCTAGGCCTAGAGAGATTCTGCTCGGTAACTTTTTAGTAACTTGTACGATTTTGAGCTACTTTTTCGATTCTGAGCAGTGTTTCGGATAGTGAGCCACTCTCAAAGTTAGCACATTTTTGGCATATTTTCACTATTTTTAAATTACATTAACACATAGTTGATATTTCAACACGTTTTCTTTGGAAATTCACAAGAAATTTCACGAGAAAATTTCTTGCGTTTTGATCGTTTAGGTATCGTATGTGATAGATTCCAAATATGGATGTCCCAGATGTGACTACATTTCCATTATAGATGGGTATCCAATATGGTACTACAGTGCATACATTAAAGGCAGCACGCTGCACGCCTCTGCTGTCCTTTTCAGAATCAAGGATTAAGGCCGAATGCTCTCTCACTGGAAGAGCTTAAGACGTTCTCTTTGTGGATGACAACATCATAGCAAACTAGGAACTAGGAACCAGTGAGTCATATTTACGCGTTGCGTGAACCTCTGCATTAAAACAGTTTTTCCTATTAGCGACAAAGCTGCTGACGGCGTTGCGTACTCGAGTGATACACGTTGCAGTAGTCTTAGAACGTCTCAGTTTTTATTTTTTCAATATTTTAGCTGATTAGATCTTTTTTCCAAGAGATCAAGCGATGGCAACCAGCATGCAGATCTTCGTCTACAGCTCAGTGCAGTTTATTTCTCAAACCGGAAGTGGAAGGTTGTCATAGTGTGTTCAATCAGTCAAGTCAGTTTATTTTCTCTCATATTTTAACTAGTGATAAGTTAGAGCCTTTTTAAAGATTGTTGTTACCAATTATAAACGTTCCTATTGAATTAAGAGCCCACTACGAAGACGAAGATCCTGCTGGTTGTCAACGTTGGACTCTAGAAAAAAAGATGAGACGTCCTAAGACTGGATAGTTTCAGGCTGGGATAGTTTTAATCGATTGTCTAGGCCTTTTTAAATTGTTCCGTCAGCTTCCGGTTTGAAGTGCATTGCACTTCCTGTTCTGTGTCACGCAAACGTGACATTTCTGCTCGGTGATATACAAGTATTTGGTACAGGATGGGAAGACAGTATGCTGTTGCATATCTTTGATAGGCTTTAAAAAAATGGTAGGTGTATAAATAGGGTTTCTTAGTATCATCTTAAGAAAGTTACAATTCCACGTTGAATTGCATGAATTATTTTGAGTTTAAAAAGCTATGACGTTTCAATGGGCTTTCGACCAAGACAACTTACGAAGAGTAGATGTTGCAAGACCCAAAATGTAATTTGTTAGCAAACGGTTTCCAACAAAATGGGCAGAACAAGGCATATAGCTGCTTAAAAACAAATTGTCTCGGCAAATGGAAAGAATTCCATGCGGAAAAACGCATAAGTATCTTGTTAACCGGGAGCATCGTTGTTTTTGCCCTTCGAATGTCGTGACAAAATGGCGTGTTTTGACCTCAAGGGTCGCTTTTGTTTGGCGTTCAAAAATTTC
>CALNXK010000218.1:175000-190000 GCA_942486035.1 Porites lobata | reverse complement strand
TTCATTTAAGCGTAAACATCGTGGTGTTGTACCAGTTCACGGTCCCTGGTCACGTATATCAAAAACTTCGCATCTAAAGTTGAAGCGTGAAGACTCTCGGACGAAAAAAAAGGTTCAAGAATGCGATTATGTTTTCGGAGAAGAAAGGAATGGATTTGTGAAAGCAGATGTCGTCAAGTAAGTGTTCGTTTGCATGTATTTGCGGAATTTTTTCGCCCTTAAACCCTTCCACGACTACAGTTTATACTCGGTCTGCATTTTACCCCAGCCTGCTTTTTACTCTCAGTCTGCAGTCTGCATTTTACACTGAGTCTGCATTTTATCCCTGGTCCGCAGTCTGCAGTCCGCAGTCCGCAGTCTTCGTTTTACACTGACCGGTTTCACAATTGGAACTCAGACGGTTCACTTCTGAGCCAGCAACCATCTTTGGGCATCGTCTAAGTGCCGATTCGTCCTCTGTAAGTCCGATTGCTCCCCCATCACCTTTGATCACGGCATTATTCTGTTCGTGGCCATGATCAATAGGCAGTCCTGAAAATTTCCTCTCGGTTTTGTGCACCTCAAAGGTTCCTCGTGGCTCTGAGATGGATTGTAAGCCAGCGCGCGTAATTGACTTCATTGCTGGCAAAGAAGTAAGGTAATAGTTCTGCCAATGCCTAACGGTACAGTCCAAAGTCTCCTTCTCTAAAAAAACGAACCAATGTAAGCATAGTCAGCTCCATAGACACGATAAGATGCCACAAGCAGAACTGTGGACTGTCAAGTGTGCGTTTCTCGTACCCTTTTTCAAAACTGAGAACATCCGTGCTAGCAACGTTCTCAGTAGAACCGTGGTTGTATGCTGCTTTCATCAATTTGTGTATAAAACACGTTGTAATTTGGTGCGTTTTCCTTGTCCGGGTAACGCTGGAGGCCGCCAAAAATTAACGACTCTACATTCCTGATGACGCAACACCTGCTTCCGAAAGGGCCCTGGTCCATCTACTGTCTGGAAGTATTTTTCCCGCCGACCTTAGCGCATCCATCTCTCTATGTAGTCCTCCGAGCATAAGAACAATATATCTTCGTCATATTCAGGCCACAGAATACTATTCTAGGATATTTTTGAAGGCTTTCAGCAATTTAGGTACTCATAAACAAGACAAATACTCTTGTTAAAACTCCAATTATCAATTTCTTTTAACGAAAAAATGAAGTCTCCTTTTTGGGCTTCTAACATTCTTTCTTGACGAAAATTATGCATACATTTATTTAAAACTTTTATGTACGTATCTAAAAAAGTAGAGTTTTCCTTACTTACCATTTCAGAACGTGAAATAACCGAAATATCCTCACAGTAAAAGTTAATAATAAATCATGTTCTAACATGGGTGCCAAACCACAGGGATTCCAGTAATTAACGTCCTTCTACCAGAAGTTGTCCAAATCGTTCGAATACTTTATCTGTCCATGACATTTCCACACAAAAGCAGAAAACACTTGCTTTAAGCAAGTAGCAAGGGAAAAACAAACTTTCGCAAAGCTTTGCCAAATAAATAGAGTCAAAAGGAGCTTCGACAAGGAAACACTAGAGTTGTTAATAACGTCATTAGTCTTTAGTAAGATGCTTTACTGCTCATCTGTATGCTCAAATATATACTACACTCCAGAATATAAACAGATTACAATCTATTCAGAATTTTGCCAGCAAGATCGTAACAAACTCTAGGAAGTTTGACCACGTAACACCTTTGCTTCGAGAGCTAAACTGGCTTCCTGTTAAAGAACAATTATTCTATAGAGACTCCGTTTTGACCTTTAAATGTCAGAACGATCTTGCGCCTCAATACTTAACGAGCAAGTTTACCAAGCGCTCAAATATACATACTCGTAACACTCGTACACGGAACTCTTTGCAGATTCCGCTATACAGAACGGCTATAGGCCAGCGCACATTTTCCTACAGAGGGGCCAACACATGGAATAACTTGCATAATGAACTTAGGCAAAGTGCCTCATTGGCATCTTTCAAGCGCGCCCTGGAAGACACACTACTGAGGCAGACATTTCCTTCATAAGCTCTAGAATTTAGTAGAATACCATCATAAATTGTGATTTCGAGTTTTTATTGTCATTTTTGCCTTTATAAATTGTAAATAGTTCCTGAAAAACCTCACGAGGATGTTACTATTAAAGTTATTATTATTGTTATTTTAAACACATTCGAGGACTAGTCTTCAATATTTTAGCTGCAAGGGAAAATGGCCGCTATCTTGGAATTTTTACAAGTTAACAGTGAAATTTCAGGTGGTTGTGGGATTGTGGACTTTTAAGATGGTTTACCTGGTGCCGACTCAATATTTTTTAATACAGTTACAACTCATCAATCATTTTTTTTTTTGATAGTTTAATAAACGAAAAAGGGGTTAGTAACAAAAAAAAGTGTAACCATGCACAGCAGCATCATAATTTTCGCGTGTTTCATTCACTTTCAAAGTTTGTCCGTTCTCTCCTTGCGGCTGTTTAGGACCTTTTTTTAACCATTGTTGAAAGGAGCCGTGTCTTTAACCTTCGAGCTGCCGAAAAAGACCTTTTTCTCCTGTGATGGTTTCAGGATTTTCCAGCGGAAGCTTGCAAATCGGGACAAATTTATTTATCGTGCTCTGCTGAGGTAATTCCTGAAACTTCTTCATGTTGTCTACAATGTCATCGAGTTCAATTTGTTTTAAGAAATCGTAGCTCCGTGGAGATTTAAGAACCTTGATAAAAAAAAGACTCCATTGTTTGTGCGTATACTACATCACCTGGCTGTTGAAATCGCAGAAGTCTACGAGTGAGTGTAGTTTTGTAAAGGTAGTCGTTTTGAAGCTTACCAAAACGGACCAATCATAAATTTGGATGCTTCGGCGAGGGCCGCTAGTCTAATATTCTTATTCCATCAGAGATTCCTTTTATTAGAAAATGTGTATTTCTTAACTTTTTTTTTTTTAAAAAGTGGAGGGGCCCTGCCCCCCCCCCCCGCCACTCCCCCCGCGTGGACCCCGCCCGAAAAACACTTATAACGCCATGAAGTTGCAACAGTCCAGTCCATGAACCCGCTAAACGAACCGCGACCGTTGACTTACGTGACATTCCTCGCATTTGACAAACATATGAATCAAATGTGACGCAGGTATTTCCATGGCGACTCCTTATATGGAAAAATTATTCGTTCTTGGCTGTTTATAGCCAAAAAATACAAAAAAAATTATACACGAACCTAAGACGCAAAGGGTAGATAAAATGCTGTGGAATCTCAACAGCATCAAGTCTTTATTCTATTTTTCATAATCGGTTTATCAAGTTTTCTATCGATGCTGACCTTTAGATGTAGGGATTATCCCGGGGAAGAAACCTCAGCGGTTTTTAAAGGACTTTCAGTGATCTTCAAAGACCTGCAAAGACCTTCATCGATGATCTTTAAAGCATCCTTGGACGCATAATTAACATTTTGCAGAATTAACCCCATCAATAAGGTTCATCAGCGTTTGTAATAAACGATCGTAGATAAATTAAGTCCTTTTTACATAAATTACATTAATCTACATAAATTAAGTCCTTTTTACAATAAGTAAAAAAGGCTATTTTCAGCTTGTTAACACCACAGCCATTATGTTAATGACCATTTCTTTCTTTCTTTTTTTTTTCTTATTTCTACTTTAGATCAAACCAAACTTCGCATTTTTATGGGTTGTCATGGCATGTGTCTATGTTATTATTGACTTGTCAGTCAATATCTACATTGGAGTTACCTACCATGATGTGAGTTGATATTGGTATTTATTGGTATTATCTAACTAGTATTAGTATACAGTAAAATTCCGAAAATAGGCCCCGGGGCTTATATTTTTCAAAGGCCCCAAAGGCTTATTTTTGGATGGGCTTATGTACGGAGGGAAGTTTGCGTTTCAAAATCGATTGGGCTAGCTTATAGTTGGAAGGGAATTTACCGTTTTTGCTTTTGTTTTACTTTGTATTTGAGGGCAATTTTCCAAGTACAAGCACCCGGGGGGCTTATATTCGGAGGGGCTCATACATGGAGCGGCTTATTTTCGGAATTTTACGGTATACACTCTCAGTGATCTTGGTAATTCAATGCAATCTGATTGGTTAGCTATCTCGGACTATGACGTTATATTCACCGCGCTAGGCGGTGAATATAAAGCAGAGCAAAATCGCTGTCGTGAACTGGGTGTTTTGCCAAAGTTTCATAGTAAGGCCTTTTTGAAAATACACGAATATCGAAGTGCGGATGACTTTGAAGGCAAGAAAAGACTTCATGGTGTTTATAAACTGCGTGATTTATAGTGAAGTGGTTTACTGTAGCTGACTTTGTGTACCCTCGAAACTATGTTTACCACTACAGAGGAAAACGAGGTCGCTTCGTCACTGTTTTATGATTTTGGGGTTTTCTCGTAAGACCAATTTTGCCTATAAATAGAAGTTAATTTTTGGAGGAAAGAGGAAGGCAAATATTTTCGAAAATTGTACGTGCCAGTAAGTTAACAAGGCAAAGAACATTGGAGATAAACAACGCTCACCTTGATCGTAGCCGCTGTTGACAGCATTTACAAGAAGCGACAAAGAAAACTTTCTCATTCACGGTGAGTTGACAGAAACAAATAAAGCTCTACTTTTCTACTCAGAATTGGGTAGTAATTTAAATTTTCGGCGTTTTCTTTTAAACCGTTGATGCTAAGGCTTACAAAACTCAGTACAAAAAAAATTAAAACTATCATTTGCCATGTTTGAAGATACTGTAAACCTAGCTTTTGCGCAGTCGAGGGGATTCAACAATATTAACTTGGCCGTCGCCGAATAATTGTTAAATATAATGCCAAGTCGGATCCTACGTTATGTTGATTAACAGATTACCTAGATTATAACGCTCTAGTCCTTCTATTGAGCACGCTCCCGATAGGCGTGCAGACATTATCAACTGGCAAATTGGTATTTATGTATGTGTGTATGTATGTATGAGTCGAGAAAAGTTTCCATGCGACGATGTATGTGAAGAAAGCGAGAGTTTTTCGGAGTAATTTGACGATATTGCGCCCGTATAAAATGTGGAAGTATTATGAGTGGTTTTCGGAACTAAAGACAGAGCTGTTAAGGTGTTTGGAACAGATGACATGGAAAGCGGTACATGAACAGAACTGGCAGGGGAAACTAATCTCTGCGCGGAAAGTGAAGACGAGTGCTTTAACTTCGATGGATGTTTCTGGTGGCTAAGCGGTTCGAAATAATGCCCAACACATGCAGTGGCAGGGATGTTTGATCTCTACGAACAGTTATTACCTACGAGGCTGTATGCCTGCCAGAAAACGCACACGGACACGACGGGCGAGGTTGTGTGCGGGCTATGTGATAAGGCCCCTGGAAGTATTGCTCATGTCTTGTCTGGTTGTACCGCCCTTGAACACAGAACAAGTACATTACTCGACATAATGCAGCCCTGAAGATACTTTTCTTCGAGATTTTGCAAGACCTAGGCCTTGTAGACTCAGTGCCACCTAGGTACTCGCCACTGACACCGAAGCCAGTGTACGAGGCGAATAATGCGCAAGCATTCTGGGACGTCCCGCTATTTGCGGAGCACCAAGAAGTCAGAGCCAACAGAGTAGATGCGCCTATTATTAACCACAAGTCAAAGCGAGTCATCACGCTTGAGATGAGCTGCCCGTGGGCTACAAACCGGGAGATAAAGACCGAGGGGAAAACCACGAAGTACGGACTGCTCCGTTGGGAATTAAAGCAGAAGTACCAAGGATATGAAGTGAAACAATATAACATGTAATGGACGTATTAGGGGATGGTGCCGCGACTTAGAAGCCGAGCTGAAGGAGTTGGTCGGAAGTAAGAGTAAGGGAGTTCTCCATAACATGCAGAAGGCTGCAATCTCGGGAACACTAAACATCCCTCGGACGTTTAAAGTTGAAACATGACAATGAATATCGCTTTTCATGTATTTGCTCTCTTCCTTCAACTTCTTTCGGACTATTAAAGTTATGAAGTTATCGTCAATGAATTCCTTTACAGCCGAATGAGCAATATATTTGAGAGAATTTTAAAGATCTTATAATTAACATTTTGGATTCTAGATACCCTAAATATTTTTTTTTTCGGAGCACTATTTGTAGTGCTAATTTTTCATTAATATAAATAAATCTATATTTTTATACTAAGTTTTCACTATAGTTAACGGGTTACGCTCACGCGCCCCGTCATACTATTTTAATTGCATATATCACAGAAAAGTTTTAACTGCTGCATAATAATAATAATAATAATAATAATAATAATAATAATAATAATAATAATAATAATAATAATAATAATAATAATAATAATAAGGGCGAGAGACTTCTAGAAAAATAAGGTTCATGAAGGGTCTACCCCAGGGGGACGCTTTGTGTCCTAGACTGTTTACACTGTGCCTGAACCCTGTAGCGTGGCGCCTGCGGGCAACAGAGGGATACCGGTTATCCAAGCCTATAGGAGTCAAAGTGACCGATCTCCTGTATATCGACGACCTCAAGGTTTTTGCTGCCTCCGAGAGCAAGCTGAATCGAGTGCTGAAAGAGACTAGAGGAGCGATGCAGGACATCGGCCTCCACTGGAATCAGAAAAAGTGCTCAGTGGTACACGTGAAGAGGGGAGCCCAAGTGCTAGACGAGTCTGGTATGAGGATGGACGAGACAACTACCATCACGGCTCTTGGGGAAGGAAAACACTACAAATTCCTGGGGGTGCTAGAGAACGTTCGACAGGATGAACGGCTGGCCCTAGCCTGCGCGGCTAATGAGTATCTACGCAGGATATCTGTTATATGGTCCAGCCCCCTGTCTGATTGTAACCGTGTGCAGGCATCTAATCAGTATGCACTCCCGGTCCTGCGGTACCTAATGTGGACACAGCATTGGCCTCTATCAGAGTTAAGAGATGTGGACAGAGCAGCTCGGAAGATCATAGTTGAGAACGGTGGCAAGCACCCAGCTAGCCTGACTTCTTTGTTATATCTACCGAGGGAGAAAGGGGGTAGAGGCCTGCGATCAGTCGAACACGAGTACAAGACCACTAAAATCAAATCGCTACTGAAACTGTATCAGAACCCGGACCCGACTGTGGAAGCAGTTAGAGAATTTGAAGAACACGCCATGGTATCAGGCCACCAGTCGCTCGTAAAGGAAGCAGCTAAGTACGCTGAAGAACTCAACATCACCCTTCAGCTTGATACCCTAAATCCCGTGTGTGTTACAGCAGATGGAAAGGTGGTAACTGCAGCAAGAGCTGGGAATCTGTTGCAGCAATCTCAAGAGAAGCAGTTCTTGGAGAGCGCTAAAGACAAGAAAGTTATTCCGTATCAGATGGGAAGATGAGAGCCTAAGCACAACCAGCTGCTTTGCATGGTTAAAAGGTTGGGCTACATGCCCTACACATACCATCGCGGGCATGTATGAACTGTATGAGCAGTTGTTACCTACGAAGCTCTACACAAAGGAGAAGACGCAAACCTCCACTGACGGCGAAGTTCTATGCAGGTTATGTGGGAAGGTAGCTGAGAGCGTTGCACATGTACTGGCTGGATGTTCCTCCCTGGCACAAACCAAGTACCTATACAGGCATAATGCAGCTTTGAAGATTCTGTTTTTTTGAGCTCCTACGAGAGCATGGGTTAATGGAAGAGGTTCCACCATGGTACTCACCGGTGATGCCAAAACCAGCCTACCAGAACACCACGAGTGAGGCGTTTTGGGATATTCCCATCTATGCAGAGCACAACGAAGTTAGAGCAAATCGGATCGACGCGCGACTTGTCAACCACGAGAGGAAAGAAGTCTGCACAATTGAAATGAGCTGCCCATGGATTGAGAGTAGAGCTAAGAAAGATGAGGAAAAGACACTCAAGTATGGGCCCATGATGTGGGAGCTGAAGCAGAGATACAATGGTTACAGGGTTGAACAGTTCAACGTAATAATTGACGTACTGGGGGGTTACTCTAAACACCTAGAGAAGTCGGTGAGGAAGCTACTTGGAGCGAGAGCACGGAGCGTACTTGAGCGAATGCAGAAGTCGGTCATCTCAAACACTTTAAACATTGCCAGAACATTTAAGATAAATACTTAGTTAGGGCGCTATGGACTTCAGTTTTTAGGTTTTTGTTTTTTCTCTAGAAATCTAGAAACACAAGCTTGCTGACGTTTTTATTTAGATTTTTTAGAACATTAGAGTGTGATATTATTATAAATTTTTTTTTAGTAGAGATAGCGAAGGTTTTACAGAGTATCAGAATTTAATAATATTCTAAATTGGCTTTTTAAGTAGAGAGATTCTATCACTATGTATTTTAGGATTGTATCAGGTTTCGTATCGACCTTTTTTTACTTCTAAGTATAGCTTCTCAAGTGGTGTAGGTTACGCTATGCGCCCTACACTACTCATAATGTGGACAGCATTCCAAAGTTTCATACTGCGACATAATAATAATAGGAGTCACAAAATGATTACCTAAAAGATCTCTGGAAATCGTCAAGCTGTCACAGTCACTAATTTTCAATATGATGTGTATAAATCCACTAAGGAAGTTCTTAAATATTTCCGTTCTAATCAAGAGGGTAAACTGCAACACCACCTAACATCTCAAGGTTTTTTTTCTCAAATGTTATCAAGTATTCATTGTCATCTGTTAATTTTATTTGGTCGGAGACCCAGTCTCATCTACCCAAGAATATTTACAATTTTACCACATCCGCTACATCAACAACTCCTACGAGTAAGATCGTGGCAAGATGGGATTATCACAAAATCCTGATTGCTCCTTTTGCCTTAATCCTGAATCACTCCTTCATATTAGGTACAACATTGAGGTAGCCGAATAGCTCTATTGTCCTTGATGATTGTCATTTTCACTGGACGTTTATTACAGATCACCTGAAACTGTAGTTATCCTTAACCATGACTTACTGATGATTCCTTTAATAGGAGGCCCCAGATGAAGACAATCTTTTTTATGAAAATATGTCTGTCTCACGTTTCAGGTCAACGATGTTTCTCTTACAATTGCATTAGAGACTCTTGCGGATGCTCTTTATGTAAGTATTTTGTTAGTATTTATTCTGGAGCATAACCTAGAGCAATCCATAATCAGTTTGTTATAATGCCGCAATTTAAAGTATGGAAGCTACGTCGAACATTGTTATTTTCAGAATAAGCAGCCTGTTTTTTAGGAGGACGTAACGTTTTACAAGTTTAAACGATTTGTTATCTTTGCAGCCATGAAACTGTCCTTTTCCATAAACCTTCAGTTTTACTCTTTTATGGTAGACACAAGGGCAAAACGAATAAAAGAAGGAAAGAGAGAGAGGCGGAGGAGAGAGAGAGAGGGGGGGGGGGCGGGGGGGGGGATAAATTAATTTAGAATGGACAACGTTTTGCGTCGAAACGAAAAGTTAAAACATCAAAAATATTTACTGAAAACGTTTCGATATAACGACCATCATCAGCTACAGAATAATGCGTTCGAAAACGAAAACGTGCGATATGGGAGCAAAGTATCTCAGTCTTGTGAGAATTCCATGAGATTTGCTGATCTCTGAGGAAATAAACGATACATGGTTCTTCGAAGTGAGCTTTGAGTCGATGAGAATACCAAGGTACGTATTTAACATACTGTCCTTGCTCTCTAAAGAAATGAAGAAATTTTTACCCCGGTCAAAACGTTTTCTGCTTAAGTCGTAATAAATTCGTTTCTGTTATGGTCGAAAAATTAAACAAGGGACAGTGTCACGATACTGCGTATGTGTGAGTTGTGACAGTAGCTGATTGTTTTTTAACCAATCGGAGCAAGTTAGATGCACGTAAGGAAATTTACATAATTCAATTTCATTGTTCGCTACGCGGGAGTATTTCCAGACGTTTGGTTCGATTTTGATACATACCCATAATTCATATTTATTCTTTGCTATTCTTCAGATATATGTTGCAACCGATAAGAATAAGATTTACAGCCCTGTCCTGCTTTGAAACAAACATTTACCTTCCTGTATTTTTACCAAAATACCGATCGGCAAACAAAATCTGTAAAACAAACCTTATACTACTGATCTCTCTTTTCGCCCTATATAAACCTAGAAATACATGCAAATAGCGCCTTACCGGTGACAAAAACACACAGCGTATGAGTATAATGATTATCCTAAATTGAGCATATAAAATTTCAATTGCTTATCAGCAAATGAACAAATTCATTCACGTTTCGTCAGGCCAGAACAAATGTTATCGAGTAGAACACATAAAGAAACCAGACTATAAACAGAGTATCCAGGCAATAACTTATTATTAAAACATCAATTCTTAAACATATTCGATCATACTGTGTACTGTGCATCATTTTATCCACAAGTTGACACAAGCTTTACTTTTATTGTTCAAAGTTGAAAAAACATGCATTTTCACAAAAAGTGGCTTGACCACCTGCTACTTATGACGTCATATCTCGTAACCATAGTAACTGACCATCACTAAACTTGTCTCAAAATGCACGTCAGGGATAAACGAACAGCCACTGAAAACGTCAGGTGCTGATGTTTTATCGTCTTGGAAAAGAACTCAGAAAAACCTTAGAGGGAGGTGGTAGCCACCACCTGCCTCCCCCTTGTACGCCCGAGGGTTAAGTGCAAAAGGTGATGATGGAGTGCTTTTAGGCAAACATTGGGAGAACTGTACAGGGGAGTGCGGTATTTTGGATGCTAGTTGAGGTCCGACAGAAACAAAATGTTTGGCGGAGAGCTTAACTCTTTGATAATTGCTTTGGTCATTTTCGTTTTCCACATTCTCTATTTTCCAATTCCCCATAATACACTCTATTTGCCCCCCCCAAATTTTGCATAAACCATTGTTTTTAAATGCTCCTGGGAATATTGCATTTTCCCAAGAGCATTTTAAGACAATAAGTTATGCAAAATTTGGAGGGGCAAACAGAGTGTATTATGGGGAATTGGAAAATAGTCAATGGACCCATTTAGCTTTCAGTCTCAGCTAATAAGTTGGTAAGCAAAAACGTCAGCAAAGATAGATCTTTCCACGGATACCTCGTTATGAATATTCTGACCAATCCTAACATAGTTACATTCACAAAAAAAGGTAACGCTTTAGGGAAGAGTACACTACCTGGTGAAAAATCCGTTTTGTTTCACTCGCTGGCCGTCATCGGGTTAATACGAGATATTGCTTTGTTACTTTGTTACTTTTAGCCTGCGAAGTAAGTGGGATCGTTCCCGCTAGAAAGTCTTTGAAATCCCTCCTGCCGGAAGAGTATGTTTTTTTTTTTTACAGAAATACGTAAATCAAATGCCACTTGAGAGCTCACGCGTCTTCCACAGGAGATTTAGATTTCTGAACCAGGCGGCCAACCCCCAACAGGAATTCCGAGGAGCAGCCCCGGGGGAAATTAATCGTCACCACATTATATTGTACGATGTAATGCGTATCTTGGTTCTGACAATTGAGTTTACACTGCGATTCTGGCCGTAAGTTTGAAAAATATTGAACCACGTAGGCAAGTACTATTATTTTGACCGACAGTTCGAGCGTGAAGAGCTAGTCCCAGAATTACGTATACCCGTCTCGAAAAAGACACGTGTCTCTTTGGTGAGAAAAATGGATGGCAGCTAAATTCTTGTAGTATACCTACCGATTTCATAGTTCATTGCGCTGTAAGTACGACAGCTAAACTGTACCAAATGAATTTCTTTTCTAGACGCTCTTGCCAGGTATTAAGTTTCTTTACATGAAACTAGACATGCGTGGAAAGAGAACGCAACATTTGCGGTGTGCACGCGGCTAATTGGTTGTAGGTGGTTTGTAGATTGGGACAGGCACTAAAAGTCCTTCTTTGAGGGATGTCAGTCAAATAAAGGGAGTAAAGAAACAAGGGCACCCAACGAGAACATAGTTCAAAACCACTTAAACATAGAATTGTTAAACGTATTTTAGTATTTAAACGGTAGATATGGCATATTTTTATCCCCTAAAAATTTTTCATCTGTTCGGATTTCCTAGCTGAAAGTCAAGTGATCCGAAAATTATAGGGATCAAAACTTACCTTTTCGAAAATTTTAGCCAGAAAAAAGGCTCCCGAAAATTCTAGCTGACCTTTTTAGGGTAAAAATCCGTTAAAAATAGGCAATTATACCATTTTTTAGATGTCCGAAAATCCTAGGAGAGGCAGGCAAGCAAGAAATTTTACAACAAATGTTCCGAAAATTCTAGATTTCAAATCTTCTTCCGAACAGATACTTTTCCGAAAATTGTCGTTGGGTGCCCCTGAAGAAAGGCAGGGACCAACTCTATAGTGTCCGTTTTACAGAGGTGCCCGTCCTCTAGAAGTGACAGAAGAGTCGGTTAAGAGAGAGTCGACTGGAGATAGTTTTAGGTCATTCCTTGTTTTAGTATTTACGTCATTTTGTTATAAGAAAGTAGAGAATAGCCTACGCACATCATTCCCAGAAAGAAACGATTCCCAGTGTAGTTGTGAAAGATACTGGAAAAGTCTCTGCTAAGAGAATTTTGAATAGTCTTGAATAGTAGTCTTTAGGGGCTGAGTTGTTTCAATGCAGGTTAAAATATGCAAACCTGGCAAAAAATGATCAGTGATGTCAGAAATAATGTTTCCACTGGCATAGTATTCGAAGAAATAGTTTGTAAAAATATTGGCAATAAATGTTGCTGTCAGCTGATCTATTGTAGAAAGAAAGGAAGAATAAAGGTATAGCTCTATAGACCATAGCCCGAGAAAAAGACTCGAATGTGAAAAATAAAATAAAAATATACCGGCATCTTTGCCAGCTACAGTTCTAGAAGCATGGTACATTACTGATTATATTTCGACCTCCACGTTATCGTATTCTCGCAAGTGTAGCTACAAGATGTCGTGGGTCGTGGGTAGTGAGTAGAGGTCGTGGGTGTGGCTTATTGTCTTCGAAAAAAAAAAAAAAAAAAAAAAAAAAAAAAAAACAATGGAAAGTAATTGAAAAAAATAAAAAGAAAAAAGTTGTAAAAAAAATTCTGAAACGAAAATCTCCGCGGGTAAATGTTGTGAGTGTAAAAAAGTATAGAAAAAGTACAATAAAATACGCGAAAAAGTTCTTGTATCGTTGCTAAATGAGTATTCACTGCTTACTTAATGCTACACATGCATATCAAAAGGAATCTAACGTACTTGTGGCTACTTCCCGCAGCTACATGTGGTTTACGCTTAATGAAGTGTGGTCATTCAACTACTGGTGTGGTTATTGAACTAACGAAAAATCTAAGGAAAAATAAATATACGAAATGTATATATTTCGGTTTGGAACACAAATGTTTCTTGAATAGAATACACCTTAGGCCCGGTTCACGCCGCTCCACCCATGTGCCTAATTATAACCTAACTGATAACGAGGACATTGGCAATGAGAAGAGGAAGCGGCGCAGGTTAAAGCGTAGGTGGCGCTGTAGCCGTCTTCAGTCGGACAGATTGGGATACATAGAGTAATGTAGTGTTGTGAATACAATGCTATACTAAGCCAAGGAATTCTATTATTCGTCGGTTATCCCGGACAACGCCCGTAACACCAGGCTCCTCTTTCGATCTTTAGATAAGCCGCTGCAAAGGCAAACTGAGAAGCATTATCCTTCCGCGGATAATGATCAACAACTTGCAATTGCTTTTGCAGATTTTTTCACTCCTAAGATAGGAAGGATTGGTGAAGAGCTTGTAATGAGGAAGAGTGGACTTGTTCACTCCCCTGTTCTGGCCAAGCCGACCAGCCTGTCAAGGTTAAGTGAGTTTGATTCCGTCACTGATGAGGACGTCTTGAAACTAATCAGAGGTTCCACCATCAAGGCTTGTAAACTTGATCCCCTACCAGCAACCATAATGCGAAGTTGCTATTCGGCTCTTGTCTCGGTATTCAAAACGGTAGTTAATCTGTTAGAAAAACAATACACGTTGTTTTAAATCAGCTTTGCAGTAGTTTTTGGACTTCTCGTTATTGGTTCTTTATATTTTGGCTGATTTGATCTCTTTTCTAGAGATCCAACGTTTACAACTAGCAGGATCTTCGTCCACGGTTTTTGCAGTTAATTATCCTTAATTAATCTGTTGCTGTCGACTGGATCGATGCCAGAGAATTCTAAGATTACTTTGTTGCGGCCGCTGCTGAAGAAACCGAATGCTGACTGTAAGCAATTTTCCAACTTCCGCCCGGTGTCCCATTTGAGGTTTCTTTTAAAACTGATGGAGAAGTCTGTATTTGTGCATTTGAATAATTATCTTACGGTTAATGGCTTGCACGAACGCTTTCAATCTGCGCACAAAGCGCACCACAGCATAGAGACCGCACTGCTAACGATCACAAATGACATCTTGCTGTCACTGGACTGGAGGGACAATGTGTTCCTATTGTTACTGGACTTGTCAGCGGCATTGGACACGGTTAATCATTCTTTGCTACTTTCGCGTCTGTAGAACTCGTTTGATATCACGGAAACTATTCTGCTGTGGCTTCATTCTTATACGTCGTGCCGATCTCAGTTCGTCGAAATTAATCATACAATATCGTCGGCTAGGGATCTAACTGTGGGCGTTCCACAGGGCTCCGTCGTAGGGACCATTTTGTATCTAATGTACGCCGCACTACTTGCTGAGATGATACGAAGTCATAGACTCGACTATCATTTCTATACTGATGAAACTCAGCTCTACATATCGTTCAAAGGTTGTGATGTCAATGTTGCAAGGCTGCGTGTAGAGAACTGTGTCGCTGATATATGTCATTGGATGGACGTAAACGAGCTGAAACTCAATCACGACAGACAGAAATTATGCTTATTTCCTCGAAGTACTATACCTGTCCACTCTTCAGCTACTTCAGTATAGGTAATGAGAGGCTGACAACCACCGCCAATGCCAAGAGTGTGGGAGTAGTACTCGATGACAA
>CALNXK010000218.1:135000-170000 GCA_942486035.1 Porites lobata | reverse complement strand
GATCCAGACGCACCAGTGATGATCTCGTACTGATCTTCCCGAACTGGTCATGCATGTCCAGCCAAAAACTACTTCAAAGTCACCTTCTTCGTCACTTTCATTATCTGAATCAGTCACGTACTTATCTTGTTGAAAGTACTGTATGTGTCCTGTATCTTTTTGTTGGCCTAAGTTTCAATCCATTTTCAATCCTTGCAATCCATTGCAACAGACGACGAGAAACAATATCAATGCTAACATAAAGTGTTAAATAACAAAACTGGACCATTATTTTTGGAATTCAATTGATGCAGAAAACGTTTAAGCTTTTTAAAAAGATAGCAAATAGCATGACATAGCTATAGTCACTTGACGCGGGTGGTAAAGATCCCGCTTTATCTTGAGTTGATTTGCTTCTTGTAGGTGGTTGTCAAACAGGTCGAAAATTCCCTATCCAGTCCGCCCCCATCCCAAATTCATCTTCTTTTGTCATTGTTTGCACCGATGGAAGAGACATGGTTGAGAGTGCTAACAAAGGCATGAAAGTATTTGACATGGGACAGTTCGACTTTTTGAATTCGTGGTTTTTTTAAGCGATTCCTTCATTCTATTTCCAAAGGCTTGGGCGTAGTTCAAGGCTAAATGTTTTGTGTTGAATGAGGTGAGAAATTGCGTGCTGTAGGTTTTCCACCGGCCTGCGTTGTCAGAAGTGTTTTGTACCTCCATACAGACCGTTATCGACATCCTCTTTCGCGTCCGTCAATGTTACCTTTTTCGCAGAAGTACCTTTTTTTGCCTATTTCAAAAGCGTCATAAAGATATCCAAAGGTTTTAGGAAATGAAACTATTTCAGAAATACCGGTTTAAACACTAGCTTGAGGTGACTCGACCCAGTTATTTTGTGAGAGTACCATCCCACTTTGAAGCTCTCTGGTATCCCCACCTTTACTTTGATCGTAAGTCTAACATATAGCATGGATAACACATAGATCAACCTACAATATAGCGTAGGATTTTTGGCGATCGGAGTAAATGTCGCATGGTTATAGTGCCACGCCTCTTTGGGGTTTGAGTCGAAATTCTGCTGTTACCGGCATTTTTCGTGAAAATCTCGCGGCTACGTATAGTTCGCATTAGTGCCTTACGTTGACCAGAGTTTCACCAAAATCGCAAAGACCCAATGCTAGAAATTCAGCGGTTTCCAAATTTAGGTCATAATTTATGTGAAAATGATAAGCAAACTTTACACGATTATATCTAATAAACTATGAGATTTATCCCTTTATTTTGGGGATCTTTATAACAGATGGGTCCTTGCAAGTCAGCAAAAAGCTTTAGGGCCTTGCAAATGAGCGCAATTTCGAGAAATGCAAACATATAGATATTTAATAGTTTTAGATATTTGTTGACGTTTGTCAGCGTTTAGGAGTCCTTCTATACGTAGCCGAGAGATTTTCACGAAAAATGCGGCAACAGCAGAATTTCGACTCAGACCCCAAACAGGCGTGGCACTATAACCACGTGACATTTACTCCGATCGCCAAAAATTTTATGCTGTATTGTAGATTGATCTATGTGTTATCCATGCTATATGTTAGACTTATGATCAAAGTAAAGGTGGGGATACCAGGGAGCTTCAAAGTAGGATGGTACCCTAACCAAAAAACTGGGTCGAGTCACCTTAATTGTCTCAATATAGTTGCAACTGAAACATCTGCTACAAAAGTGATATCTCGTAAGTACAAATTCCATGTACTATAATTAAATGAAAGATGCTGATTTCTTTGAGCATCAGAAATTCTTTTCGGCCAAATCCAATGCTAAGAGTCACAGCTGTTTTCTTCGGTAGTAATGTTTAACTTGACGTCCTAGGCCTTTTGGGTCCGTGACAACAGTACTTCTGTATCCGAACACAGAAATCTCTTATTAATATTAGAATTACGAATTTTTTACTGAGTTGTCTACAACCAGCTCTATGATGGACGCTTTCTATTTGCCGGGTACTGCTCTGATGCCTTTTGCACATAATAATTAGCAATTAATGAATGAGGCTGGGTAGTTATCCACAGAGGCCGTGGGCCGAGGTGGATAACACCCTCCGAGATCTGCTTAATTCTTCATGTCCTACGAAAGCCGAATTCATTAATTGCTTTATTATTCAGTCAAAATAATTCATAGTTTAAAAACATAGCTAAAACAAACTTACCTGTATCGATGTTAAGTTTATCTTCGATACTGTACGTTTAGGTTTGTCCAGCTCCTCAAATATTCTCCAAATAGCAAATGTCGCCCTCCGAGTTGTCTTCTTGCTGTTTTCTGCTATGTTTTTAGCTATTCTTTCGCCCAGTTCCAGCTGTAGTTCCTACTCTTGAAACGAGTGAAGTGTCCGCCATTTTAGTTTTCACAACGAAAACAACACAGTCTCGTCCCCAGGTCTTCTCGGTTAACAGTGAAGAAGGCTGCATTTTTGACGTCATTTCCTCTTCAAACACAAAATTCTTCCAAACTTGGTCATCAGTAACTGGTTATTGTGAATTATGCGTGTGCTTTTAGCCAATCAGAATTGGGGAAATATTTTGAATGAATAATAATATCTGTTAATGTGCCACCGGGTCATCAGAGGGACAGAAAAAAGTCAGAAAATATCATTTCTGTTGGCAAAACTTTGTTGCTTTCATTAACAGCAACGATGGTATGCAGTTTAGTTAATAGTTAACCTTTAATTTCTCAGTTAATTACTAATTTTTTGGCTAGTTATCAGTTAACTACTGTTTTTTTGGCCAAATATCAGTTAACTGCTAACCCCATTGGCACCCTCTTACTTGTCCGTTGGCTATTATTTCGCCTATGTCTGAGTACATAGAGCCCACTGCTTATCAAGTTTACTTTCTATACAGGGTGATTTAAATATACTTAATTAATTTATCTAGCTACCAGCAAAGGGTTAACTTTCGTTAGCGGCCCTCTTAGTAAACACGTTTAGATAGGGCAAGCCCTCGTCTTTACAAGGCGCTTTTTGACATAGTTAAAGTCAGCCCTTTCAAAAGTTTTGGGCAGGTAGCTTGTTTAGTTACCACCGATGTTGGTTTTTTTAAGACCTTAGGCCCTGTCTTCACTAATACGTTTTCAAAAGTATGCGTTTTCTTTTTCATCAAAAATGCGTCGATCGATTCGCGTCCACACCACTGTTTTGATGCATTTTTTAGTATCCACACTAGACGCTGGAAAACGTAGCTCTTCACTTGCACGTTGTGATGAAAGTTGAACTCTACGCGCATGCTACAAATACACGAACCCTGCGATATTTTCGGTCATCGTTGTTATTTTGATGTGTTTTCGACCGTTTTCGTCCGTCCACACTAATACGATATGTATAAGTTTTCGTTTTGATCCACTGTCAAGAGCATTTTTAATTCTATAAGTTTTCGATGAAAACGCTCAGTGGACAGAAGGCCTAAGAGCATCGAAATTTATGCGTTTTCAAGCGAAAACGCATTAATGTGGACAGGTCCTTAATGTATTACACAGTGCTGTCCCTGAACCTTGTGGCTGGGGAAGAGCATGACTTGGGTTACTCGTTTTTTTTCTTACTTTTATGTCAGTTATTAACTTTTTTTTTTTTTACGACTTTTAAGTAATAATTGCAGTGTCAAATTAAACGATTTTCACAAATTTCTCAATTTCTGCAGAAGAAGAACTTTGCTGATTTATTCATATTTTAAATTTTCAGTTTAAATTTGGTCGTTATATAATGACTGCCGTAAGTTTGGCTACAGCTTTTCTGCGGTTAATTATTACTTTTTTATTACCATTTCTTATTATTATTCACCTTTGCTTGCATAGATTTAATTAATAATAATAATAATAATAATAATCTTTATACAGGAAGTCGCTATCACCCATGGGTGGTTTTCAGACGGGACCTGTCATTAAATTAAAACTATACTAAACAATAAAAACACTAAGTGAGTAAAAATAGACAATAAAAAGTACAGTCACATTGTTCCTACTTAAAATTTTGCTAAAAGATATAAAACAGGGTTTCTAAAACTGCCAATACTTTCACTGTTCCTCACTTTAAGAGGAATCTCATTCCATTCTTTGAATAAAAAATGTTGAGAATAGAGTAGAAGTGCTGGTACAGTACTGTGCAAAAGAAATGACAACGAAGTTCGCCGAGATTCGTCCTTTGTTCTCGCGAAATTTCGCACCAACACCCGCGAACTTTCGTTGAATGAAACAAAATTTAGCAAAGATATCTGCGAAACTGTGTCTACGTAAGCGAAAAGGTGCGAAAATTCGAGCTTGCGATATTTCGAGAAAAGGAAGTTTCGCTTACACAGTTTATGATGCAAACAGAATGAATCTAATGCGAACACTCAAGCCTGCACTGCTTTGAATCGCTACACTGTAGGTTCGCTACGTTCCATCGCCTCGATTGTTGGGATTGTTCATAACAGCGCTTTTTGCGACAAATTTCTTAAGATCACTACACTAGTTGATAACGATCTGCTTCGCATTTTATAGCTTAACAAACTGTTAAGTTCTCTCTAAACTTTACCATGGAAACACACAATCTGGTTCTAAAAAGATCAGTACCACTATTTGCCAACAACACGGACAACCAAGTTAATCAGTTAGTGAGTTAATGTTCAATAATAAAACTTATCTGGTCTTTTAAACTCAAACTTACATATTCTTAACCAGCTACCGATTGCCAATTACTTGAAGGAAAGGTGCTACAGTCCCCATTTAACTTCTTTCTATTTTACCGCAATCATCAGAAACTTCGCAACAAAGAAGCGCGCCCAAAAGATCTACTGCTAAACTAAACTCGAATCAAGGAAATTTGCATATGTTTACTTTTAGCCAAAACCATCGCTCGACCTGCAGTTTAGCCTGGGACCAGGCTCCCCAGCGGGGGGAAAAGGCAAAAAACGGGGTTAAATAGAAAAAAAAATATCGGCGAGCGAAGCGAGCCCAGGGTTACCGGGGGAAGGGGAAAGGGCGGCGGAACCTGGAGACATGCCCTCGATGTCGCCGTTCCATAATACCGGATTCTGGTATCATGCTCTGATTGGTGAAATGTCTTCATGTCGACAGATTCGCGGTGCTGTCGACAGTATCGCGCTCTTTCAATATCACGCTCCTACAACTCGAGAAAAGATTTTTTAAAACGCAGATTTCGAGCAAGCAATACAAATTTCTTTGCGAGACTTTTCGCTTATTCCTCGGCTCCAAGAGGAGCAAAAAGTATGCCTATGATCTGTTGCAAAAAGAAAAAGAAGCATTCAAAATATCGAGCTTATACTCTCCTGTGACAAATTACGGTCACATTTACAAAGCGATTGACTTAAACCGACGTTCAAAAAGTACAGCATTTATATCACGCTCCTACCAAAAGCGTGATAAAACCAGTAGATCTACACAATGCATGTTGCGTACAGCTAAGCCTTGTGCTCCGAGAATGCGTAAACCACTACTGTACAGAGATACCCTGTAAGCAGTTGTTTCTCTCTTGCATGGCTTTTAGTATTTACGAGTCATCCGTGTCGCTTGTCAGACACGTATTTCACAAACCAAAGACGCTACTGACAAGCGAAGCGAATGACTTCGCAAACGCTAAAAGCGATGCATGCAAGAGAGCAGGCTAGTCCTGTTATGAACTCGGGCAAACAGACAACTGCACGCAAGATCGCGGATCAACTAAAGAACTGTATTAATCAAAGAGCACATGGGTTTTACAGTAACCGCATACATACTGTGGGCTAAGTGTGAATTACTGACACTATAACAAATTTAATGATACACTATAACACCTCCACGCACAAATGTTGGGCCTGATAAGAAATTAAAGTACAAGACAACTGTTGAAACTCTCTAAATGATCAAAAGTTCAAAAAAAAGAAACACAACTATTAGAAGCAATGTTCGATGCCATTAAGGCGAGACTTAATGGTTTTAGTCCATTTCTTCAATTAGTCTCTGTGGTGGTTTAGTAGCACGTTTGGACCGACGCGGAGAAGGGATGGGAGGAGTAGGTGTGCTTGGCGACTCCACTGACTCTGATTGTTCAGGTGGGGGTGTACTGCTGTCGGTACTAGGAGAAGTAACGCCTTCAATAGATTGATCAGACGTAATTTCGACAGAGCTGGATTGAGTCACAGGAGAACTAAGGGTGTCTCCTCCAATTCTGTCCATCGTTCAGCTGGACTTGAAAGGAAGCAGGTGATTTTTGATGTACGACAGTACCAGCTTGCCACTTGTGTCCCGATAGGTGGTCACGTGCGAGAACACAGTCGCCTATAGCTGTCTCTCTATATTTTGCAAACATGTCATGATTGGACTTCATTTTGTCTTGCTTGCTGGCCACGCGAGATCCAATATCAGGTGTAACCAGAGACAATCGAGTGCGAAGTTCTCGCTGTAAGAGTAGCTTGGCGGGGGATGAGTTGGTAGTACCGTGTGGTGTGCTTCTGTAAGAAAGGAGAAAATTCTGGTCCCGTCGCTGAATAGAGCTTGCGGGATTGTCAGCTGATGACTCCATTGCGTACTTGAAAGTCTGCCCAAACCGCTCATCCAGCCCATTTGAAGAGGGATGGTAAGGGGAAACCAAAATTCTCTGAATGCCATTTTGCCGCAGGAACTCTTCATACTCTCCAGACTGGAAGGGTGGGCCATTGTCGCTAAGTACTTGGGTTAGAAGACCGTATCTTGCAAAAATATTACGCATGGCATTAATGGTTGGATCGGCTGTTGTTTTCATGGGACCAATCACTTCAGGCCACTTACAGTGGGCGTCGACCATTATGACGTAATGTTTTGGTTGATGGGTGGCAAAATCTACGTGAACACGTTGCCATGGAGGTGTCGTCTAAGACCATAGAAGACGCGCTGAGGCTGGAGGAGCCCTGCGGGTTTTGTTGCACGGTTGACATTCACGGGTAGCCTTTTCAATCCCCTGATCTATTTTCGGCCACCAAACATGACTGCGGGCTATTGATTTCATGCCTGCAATTCCGGGATGGCCTTCACGTAATTCTGTCAGGATGGTTTGCCTTAAAGAAGGAGGTATGACAGTTCACAGGCCCCACATAAGACCGCCTTGCTCTACAGAGAGTTCGTGTCTGTGGGTGAAGTATAGATTGAAGTCCGGATCGGCGCAGTGATTAATAGGCCAACCTTTCTGCGTAAGCAATAGTGCTTTCGCTAACAAGGGGTTCCGAGATGTGTCCTTGGCGATTTCTGCGCAGAAACTGGGTATCGTTTTAACTGATGAGGGGCCACGTGGAAGATTTCCTCTTCCACAATTGCATCTTTCCTATACTGAACTGGGAGCCTTGATAAGGCGTCAGCGCTGGCTACTTCAGCAGAAGACTTGAACTCAATTTCGTAGTGGTACGAAGAGAGAAGAAGGGACCAGTGTTGCAGTATAGCGGCAGCCAAAACTGTAGTCGCAGAATCCGGAGCAAATATTTTCAACAGGGGTTTGTGATCAGTTCGCAGAGTGAACTTGCGTCCGAAGAGATACATGTAAAATTTGGTGACCCCATAAATAATGGCAAGACCTTCCTTCTCATTCTGACCCTAGTTTTCTCAGACGAGTTCAAGGACCTGAAGCATATGCGATAGGTCGCTCATCTCCATTAGGGAAGCGGTGAAATATGACTGCTCCGATGCCATACTGGCTTGCATCGCTCTCAAGAATAACAGGAAGGCTTGGGTCATAATGAACCAATACATTTGAAGATGAGAGTGAGTTCTTGGCCTTTTTGAATGCCTCTTCGCACCGGGGAGTCCACTTATATTCTTGGGGATAGAACTCAGGCTTCGGATAAACTTGCTATGATAATTAATCATTCCAAAGAAAGCTCTCAGCTGGGTGAGGTTTTCAGGGCGTGGTGCTTGTTTGATGGCCTCTACCTTTTCCTCTGTAGGAGAAATTCAGCTGGCAGAGATGACACTGCCCATGTACGTAGCTGATTTCTGCATGAATTTGCATTTGCTTAGCTGAAGTCGCAAGCTATAATGGTCTAGACGGCTGAGGACGCTGTTTAAGTTCTTCATATGTTCTTCATCCTTGCCAGTAATAAGAATGTCATCTTGTATACTCGCCACGTGATCTAAACCCTGAAGGATGATGTCCATAGTGCGTTGAAACAAAGCGGGTAAAGACGCAATACCGAAGGGTAGCCTTTTGTAGCGGTAAAGATCTCTGTGCGTATTGATGGTAACGAGCTGCTGGCTTTCAGGATCCAAATAGAGCTGCTGGTAGGCACTCTTTAAGTCCAGCTCAGTGAAACGTTGTCCACCCCGCAGTCTCAAGAGACATCCTCCGCGAGGGGAGTTGGATACTGGGAACCGAAGCTGGGGGTTGACAGTAACGGCATAATCACCACAAGAACGTGTGTTTCCATCTGCCTTGGGGACATGAACCACTGGGGTAGCCCATTCACTGAATTCCACTCGTTCAACAATTCCTTCTGACTCGAGACGGTTGTATTCAACTTCAACAGCTTCCTGAAGAGCATGGCATGGGGGACAGGACGAGCCTTGCAAAACTTTGGACGTGCATCAGGTTTATCTCTAGTTTGGCTGTGATTTCATTTACAGTTCCGAGGCCTGGTTTGAAAACGTTAGGATGATTTTGGATAGTTGCGCGCAACTGGGAAGCCCTGTGGGAAGGTCTGTCTCCGATACGTGAATATTGCAGATCTTCGTCTAGTCGAGTCTTATTAGGGACAGCCAGACTCTTCCGAAAAGGGATGGGCCTCAGCCTTCAACATCAAGAAGTGGGACATCGGTGCTCTGGTCTTGGTACTTTAGGTGTGCAATGAGTTGCCTTTGTACCTTGAGTGGGTGTCCAGAGTATGTACTTAGGCGAGTATTGGACGGCATGAGGGGTGTGCCAATGGAGTGTTTCTTGTAAGATTCTTCTGAAATAACTGACACCCCTGCACCAGTGTCTAATTCCATTAGAAGAGAGGTTCCGTTCAGTTCAACAGGTGTCTCAATACCTTGCTGGCCTGAGCGAAGATTTTATAGCGAGAGAGAAAAAGGATCAACCGAATCATCGAGGGGACTAGAGTGAGTGGCTTCTGATCCTTCTAGCTAGTGCACTTTCTGAGGTTTCCCTTTGCATGCCTCCGAGATGTGACCATCTTTACCGCAAGAATGACATGTGTAATTTCTGTATTTACACTGATAACGTGGGTGCCCTGTTTTTCCACAGCTCAAACACTCCGAGGGGTCTTAAATGTTGCTACCAGAGGAATTGAACTTGCCTCGTTTACTAGGACACTTACGACTTTGGGTAGGCTGAAAACTTCGACGATTACCAGAGCCGACGTTGTTAACAGAAGCTGAACTATCTTGCGAGAACGCACGAACATCCTTTTCGGCAGCTTCGGCGCCGAGGGCGACCTTCAGTGCTGTATCGAGAGTGTGTTCCTCGGTTAGCAGTTTCTTTTGTGTCTCCTTACTGCGAAGACCACAGACAAAACGATCGCGTAAAGCTTCATTCAGGTGAGTGTCGAACTGGCAAGTGGAAGCCAGATGTTTCATGTTAGCAGCCAACGCTGTGACACTCTCGCCTTCGCGTTGTGTACAGTTGTGGAATCTGTATATTTCGGCAATAACCAGCTTGTTCGGTGCGAAATGATTCTTTAGGATCGTGGTGAGCTGTGCATACGTTTTCTCAGTAGGAGGAATCGGTGAGCAGAGATCCGAAAGAACATCGTAGGCCTTGGCGCTAATAACAGAAATTAGGATTGGTCTTCGTTTGTGTGACTCTGCCTAATCGGCGGGAACGCTGTTTGCCAGGAAATATTGTTCCAGTCACTCCAGGTAGCGATTGATGCCTGTAGTAGCTGAATTGAACTCTTCTATTTTGCCCAGTTTTCGCATGGTCGCTTGATTTCTCGTCGCCACAAACGTTATGTTCTATGGGCAAACACTCAGACAACTGCACGCAAGATGGCGGATCAACTAAACAACTGTATTAATCTAAGAGCACATGGGTTTTTTACAGTACCGCATACATACTGCGGGCTCAGTATGAATTACTGACACTGCAACAAATGTAATGATACAAGTACAAAAGATAACAGCGGTTGAGGAAAATCAGGAAAAATAATTGTTACTGACTTGTACAGGATTTTGAACAGGCATACCTTATAAAACGGACAACAAATTCAACAGGAAAACACTCAAACTGAATAGTCTGTCGCATAAGGTGCTAAACTTACACATTATTCATCCGCGGAATGTTAACTCTACCAACAGCAATATTTCGTCTGGTACATTATAAGAAGCTATATCAACGAGCATTATGACGCGAACTGCGAACTTCAGGGATCTCCTGGAGAATTTATTTGGCTGTTCTTCACCGGTCGCATTTTCCTCTGAAACATCTTTATTTCTCTTCGCCGAAGCTAACGATCGAAGTTAAGTGGATCTCTTTGGCTGCACTCTTACTTCATGACGAATTCAAATATTATTATTTTTACAAAAGCGACATAATAACCTCACGCTGATATCCGTGATGAGTACTTGACATGTTGGCATTTCAATGACAAGTTAATTGCTGGAGGGCGGATTGGCGGCATCAAACACATGTCTCCGCAGGTAGACTTGCTACAAGTCGATCTCTTAGCGAGCGGAGCGAGCGTTTTTAGGCCTCGAAGCGGCCACCGAGCGACGAAGTAGTCTAGTCTTCAGGCTCCGCCGCTTTTTCCATAGCCTCCCACATACTACCTCTCTGCTCACTTCGCTCGACATTTTTTTTTTCACCCAAGCCGATTTTTTTCGCCTTTTTCCCCTAATGCGGAGCCTGGTCCCAGGTTACCTGCAGTTAAGCATTTTCTCTACTTTCGGCGTAAATGAGCTAATAAATCAATTTGTGACAATTTATTTTTTTTCTGCATTCCTTCTGTCTTAACGCTAAGTTAATTTACACATGTATGACAAAAAGCGAAGTCTTTTGATTTAAATAATCTCAGCAATAAGGTTTCACAAGCTTCACAAGGTTTCAATTCTCTATCTTTGTGTCGGCGACTCGTATTCCACTCTTCCGAAGTTCAGCCTGGTTTCCAGTTGATCGCTACGATCGCAGTGATCGCTGCGATCACTTAGAAAAAAAAAAAGTTCAGCGATCGCAACGATCATAGCGATCATATGGACATGGAAACCACTTTCCAGCGATCGTAGTGATCGCAGCGACAACGATCGCGGAGATAGAAAAAGTTCTTGCAGGAGTTCGAGACGTTTCCACTGGATTCAAAAAAGATCAAGAGAGATTTTTTTAAGACCAGTAAATTATGACTTTAGTGGAAGCTGTAGTAGGCGGACAAATAAGGAACCAATGGTCTCGTCAGCTAAAAATAGTTTGGTTTTGAAGAAAATATGGCAGGGGTGGGAATTTCACGATGACGGTCATGCTCGTTTACCTATATTTAGGGCCTGTTTACAGGAGCCCGGTTCCCGAGATCTCGCTTTACCTCTAAATCTTTTGCAAAATTTTGGATGTTTTCATATGAGAAGGTGGGCTGGCTCGGTTCCCAAGATCTTGGTTTTTCCAACCGGGATCTTGTTAAGCAAGCTGGAAATTTTTGCAAATGAACAACTCAACCCGGTTACCGTAGACTACGAGTAGCCCCCATTTTTCCTCAGGGATAGTAGAGCGAGCGAAACGCAAGCGCGCGTGAAAATCACCCCACGCGTGAAAGGCGACACACGGTGGGGAGAGAGAAAAATGAAAGACTACAGACAAAGTCCAAGCTTTTGACCCTGCACGGCCGACTGATTTTGGAGTGTGAAGTTGGTATCCCCTTCCAAATCAATTAAGCGCATCCAATGGCATTCCTTCTCTCATTGAGCTGTCATCGGTAAACTGAGGGGATATTTATTGTAAGTAAAAGAAAACCCAAATACTAATTTCCTTCACGGCTGTTTCGTGTAAAGAACATGTTAGTGTAAAAAGGGAGTAGGGTATGTTCGAGTTCGGATTCGAGTTAGACTTCGAGTTGAACTTCGAGTCAAAATTCGAATTATTTTAAATTCAGTTGAAATGAAATGAAATTATTATTGATTTCAATTTCACTGAATTTTCGTCGGAAATGTGTCGAAGGGGGGTAGAAATTGGGCACGAGAATCTTGTAGATTACGACGCTCGATTTTCTACGTTGTCGAAAGGGAAAAACTTGTGGAGTGAGCTAGCAAATTGTGCCAGCTTATGAAATACGTATAGCGAGAAAATCCTGTTTCGTGTAGAAAGCCATGTTGTTGCGAAAGCGAAGAGTTTGAAAGCAGAAGTGAATTTAAATTCCCGTGACTGATTGAGGCGTTACGTTTCTCAGAATATTTGAAATACTCAAATTACTGCAATTGAGATAACTTTAATACTTGAGATATCAATGATTTAACCTTAAACTACTCTTCACGTATATGTCCCGGATGTGTTACGGGTAGCTTTGTACTTGACCGTCACTCCCTTTGCTTTTAGCACTTCATTTCCAGTATACCAGTTGAACTCAGCGGGCGGGGGGAGGGATTGGGGGAGGGGGGAAAGCTACATTCTCTTAAATGAAATCCAAACGATGTTCTCACAACTTGCAAAGCGATCAGCAAGGGTTTTGCCAGCCGATTTGTGTGCTGATCATCGCATTACGTCAACCATAGCTTAACGGTCTTGAGAAGGAACAAAAACATGGCGGTCCAAGGCGGGAATGTTTCTCACTATTATATTTTGGTAATTCCAAAATTTATTGATTTTATGTCGCTTTACAGACATATTGCGTGGTTTTCTTTTTCTGTTAAACAATTGCAGAGTTTGGAATATGCAACATATAGCTGCTTATAGCTGATAAGAACCGCCGAAGAGTTGAGCTATGGAGCAGTGTTTTGCTGCAAACCTTAGAAAAGTTGAAGTGGCTTCAAGGTAAAGAGGTTTTAGTAGTAGTTGTGATTTTTTTATTAGGATCGTTTTGAATTTTAACTTTGAATTAGAGGGGTTGAGTGATCGTAATGAATTAACGAAGTGAAATATTATGAAGTGTGAATGTTTATTCAGTTATGATATGTAGAGCTGTAAGCTCATATTTACAAAGCTCTCGTCCGATAAATTTGACACTTTCTCCAGTAATTTTTATCAGCATCGTGTTGTTCTCGCCCCGGCAAAAACGATGTAACTTATAAATCGATCGAGCGCGTTGTTGTTGGTTAAGATCAAACACGGTTGCGTTTAGTTTCCCCCGCAATTTCAATTTGAAAGACAAATACGATATGCAAGAAAAACAAAGATGCATGACATAATTTTTTTCAATTTTTCAATCATTTATGATTTCCTCTGCCGGTTCGCTTCTTGTTTCTATTAATATATAGATTTAGCCAGGGCTAAAAGCGAAGCTCCAATTAATACATTTATAATTTAAATCAAACAATAAACTTTTAATCCACAAATCAGTTAACTTAAGGGCACATTCATGTGACTTTTGAGGGAGAGGCTAAGTTATTTTAGAGTGAAACATCTTACATCGAATTAATAACCTTTTATGTACACCCAAAAAATAGCAAACATCTTTGATCGCATTCAAGATCACAGTAGATTAGGCCACGACAACAAATTCTTGGAAAACAAATCACGCCGAATTTTTTTACGTTCGACAGGTTTACTTTACAAATTCTTGCCAACAAATCTGGGGGTGTTTAAACCAACCTTTTATAATTTTTATACATGGCATTTGTGGTGAAACAGTACTATTTATCATACAGACCTCGGACAGAATGCGGTATTTCACAATTGCACGCAGTCAATCAGGACGATCAATCGTGGGCTTTAAGCGAAACCGATCAAAAATTTCCAAAATCACCCATACGGCCAGCTGGTCGTATGGGTGATTTTGGAAAGTTTTGATCGGTTTCTCGCTTTTTAAAGTTCTGTAAGCTTATATCAAACATGATACTGACTCAAATCCTACAAACGTGCATAAACTTGCCGCATAAACTCTCAGCGTGAACTGTGCAAGACTTCATGAAATTAGATATAACAAAAACAAACATCAAATACAATAATTACTCAGGCTTACCATTCGAGATTCAGTTCCTGAAAGCTATCAAGGAAGGCCACAGTTGCTTGAGTCTTTTTAAACCCTCTTACGCATTAAGCAAGGTGAAAAACGAAAACGATGCCTTCCGAAATCGAATTACCGAATTTTGACAAGCGACGCATTTCTCAGCCAAAAATGTACCCAGTAAACAAACCAGCCATGAATAACAGAAGACTCTTGATAGCAGCTGTATTTCATTTTGTACATCCAGAAGAAAAAGACAGTTAAAAACATCACAAGTTGGCACAAAACTCTGTCAGCTTCAGCTGTCAAAGTAAACAACTTTCAAGATGCTGCATAATTTTTCCGCATGAACTCACCTGTCAAATTTTGACCAATCAGAGTATAAAAATTGGACGTAGAGCGTGACCAACGCGTGACCATGGTAAGATAAGGTCTTCCCAGCCTGTACTTTTAAAAAAACTGGCTGAATTTTCGCTTCCGAGGTCAGTTTGAAATCAAAATCCTAATAGTGCGGGGCCATAGTGACATAAACACAACATGTTTGATATGAATCCTTGGAAAAAATAAACTTGAGCCTGCGATCATTTGAAACTGGTAATTTGTCAGCGGATAACTTCAAAAAATACTCGACCTCGATGGGTCGACACTTGAGCCTGCGGTACGGTCAGGTGATACTGGTCAGCGGATGCCCTGTTTTGATAGCTGTCAATTGATCACAACATTGATGTACAATTAGTTTTCTCTTGGGCTCCCAAACTAGGTAAATGTGTGAGAGTAAACATTGGTTTTCCTGTGGTGCGGACGGACGGTCGGTCGGCGGTCGGTGTACGGTCACGTGATTACCAAATTTTCTGGGATGAGTAGATTTACTTAGCCATGGGGCTCCGCCCACGCGCGCGCGTCGCGCGCGCGTGGAGCTCCGCTAAAAATATATTTATGTGAGAAAAATACAGCAGTTATCCGCTGACCACCACGCAGGGTGACCACTTTGTAAGTTGTGAGAACATCATTTCTCGGCACGAGAATGTAGATTGAGGGATATTGTGAAAAGTAGACGCGCGAGAGGAGACGCGAAAACGGGGGGCGGCGTAGCCTCCCACGCAGGCCTTTTTAGGGGAGGCTCGTATTTCGTCTCTCCCCTCGTAAATTTTCATTTCCACCCCGGAAACCCCTTGGCATTGTAAAGCGTGAAAATTACGTGCCGCAGATTAGAAAGGTTACAGTCGCCTGTCAAGTTTAGAAGGCCGAGGGCGCGTGGAATTTATTTATTTATTCCATCGCTTTCGCAACAGCTTTCCACTGCATGAAAGCAATGTTTTTTACCACTGCTATGTTTTTTTATCCACTGGACATCGAACTTCAACGTAACGTGTCTGCTCGGATAAGAACTCAATACTTTGATTCTAGTACCGTTTACACTTGAAAAGTCGTCCACATTCAGAAAACTGAGCTTCCCGTCGCAATCAACATTATATATTTGTCCGTTCCTGAACTAGAGAACAGCCTGTTCATGGACTTGGTTCTCTTACGTTTTACTGCAGCTGCTTCCTACTCTTTCTGCTGTCCTTCTTGATGGTCAACTGCTAATTGTTCGTCAGGTACGCTGTCATGTACACGTTTTTGAATTTTTCTACCCAGTGGAATTCAGTCGGGCGAAGAAACCGATGTTGGCAGGCAGCGCTTGAACCAGGCGCTTGAATCTCTCTTGACTTTCACTCTTCTCGTTTTCAGAACTAAACAAGGCTCTTGACGCAAACGAAAAGACAACTAATAAAGGGTTCTGATTTTCCTTCCGCAAGAACTACAAACTCGGTCCGAATTATCCTCGGCTCGCAATATCCTATTGGTCCCGTCTCACAGCACTTACACTTATCTGGTTCTTGTGAGACGTAAAAGAACCCACACCACTGTTCGAAAAGAGTAGGGGACGTAGGCCCCGGTGTTGTGGTCACACCACATCGTTCACATCATGGGTTGGGTGGGTACAGTAAGCCCATAAATGGACTGAGAGCGGCTGTCAGTGGCGCCTTTGTGTGCTGATGTCCGAGCTTACCGTTCAAATATTAAAATGTATTGTAAGAGGGCACGTCTATTGTCTTCTCATCCACGACTCTTCATTTCATTCATTTCATTTCAACACTTTCACTCGTACAGCTCTGCGAGAGTCGCATCAAACGAGCCCGTCTGCTTTAAGGGCTGAAACAAGTTCTCGGTTTCAATATGATCCCTTGAGAACCAAATTTGACACACAGACGACAGTTATCTCTCACAGAAGGAGAAAGCGATTTTCGTCCTCTACTAGCCTGCGCGGGCGACAAAACCGCCATGCTACGCAGGCTGGTCCTCTGCCGGTCTTCTTTTCTTGGTGAGTTCAGTGATCGCCGACATAACACGGGTCTTGGCGATAAGAGCATCGTGTTTCTACATTTGCCGCGAAAATTTAGGGCAGGCCAGCTGGGTCTGTTATCAATCAACTTTGATTTCAGGAACGTCATTTTTCAGCCAATCGAGATTTTTGGCGACGGGACTTCCAAATAACCTCGCCTCTTGAAAGAACGTAGCCGTCCTGGGTACGAACGATACGATACTTACAATACACATGACTTCTTTCGATCAATACTGGATGATTGTTGATCAACCTGACTTGATCGGTAAAACATAAAGGCCGGAAACTTTCAGAGTGTTTCTTGATCTGTTTGCCTTCTTAGCTCCATTCGAGGTTTCCCTGATGCTAGCGAAGTTGCGAAAATCAAGTTTTAACGAGAACATAGGTGAATTTTGTTCTATTATTATTATCATTATTATTATTTTATGGCGCTGTAGATTACTTGGATATATTTCGAATTCAGGCATATGCGATTAAGTGCGCTAAGAGAGCAATTTTTGGTGTAGATGTTCTTTCGACTTTCGACTCTAGTTTAATTATTTTAGTTATTAAAATTAAGGTTCTTGAATTGGAGAGTGGATCTTTCAACCATGAGTCGCATTTTAAGTAAAGCACTTTCGATGATTGGAGGAAATGATAAAAACCGCATGCAGCGTTCAAGTTAAATAATTATTGCCTGAGCCTTTCCCGGTAGCACCGCACTTTATCTTTTTAACTAGTGATTTAGAAAGCCATAAAAAGAACTCTACAATGGAAGCCTGTAAGAACCTATGGTCTGTTCGGAAATAACTCACTTAGCATATCGAACGCAATCTTTAATCTATGATTGCCCCTAGTAATAAAGATGAGGGAAAAAGTGGAAGAACGGAAGTTTCCGTTAACTCAACGAGCGCTAAATAAGGACACTTTCACGGAAGTGCTTCTTTCAGAGGGATCTTCAAATAATTGATTTTTTTTACTGAGTGCTAGAAGTTACGTGCCGATTGAATTTAAATTTGTTTCAAAGAAAAAAGAGCAAGATAACACAAACAGATTTGTGATTATCTTAATCGTCTTTAAATTTCTCTCATGGATAGTTGCTCTCCTTGAAAATAATGCGTTATAATGAAAGGTTGCCAAAAAGATACGTACTTCAGATACTTCCAAAAGTTTTTCCCATAAAACAACAAATCGAGATTCCTGTAAAGTCATTAGGTACCGTCATATTTATTATCTCAAAAATTATGGTTATTATGTAGATACTCTCAGTGTTCAACTGGTAGACTGTTCTCGATATTAGTCACATCCCGCAACCTTGGGTCTCGAGAACCCGTCTGCGGATTTCTAAAAGCGTTCCTAATGAGGCAGTCGTTTGAACCTGAGCCACATAATAAATCCTTTTGGGATCGTCCCAAGCGCCAGCAAAACAATAGAAACAATTCTTGTCTTGACTTTACTAAGTTTTGTCTCTTCTCTGCCAGATCTTGTTATCTATAGATTTTCTCTTTGTCTCACCCTGGTATCTCATGGTACAGCTTTATCAATAATTTGTCAAGCTGTTATTTTCCTAACACGACCAGGTCAGAATTCTGGCACTTTCCCAGAAACAAGTCAGTCTTCTGGATTAGATTGATATCGAGTATTTTTCCAGTCCCCTCTTAGTGACCCCATAAGCCTTTTTGGACTATTTCAACTTTCGCCAATAACAATAGGTATCAATGTTGTTTTCACATTCCATTATTTCTGATCTCCTTAGCAGAATCCGTGTACATTTCAATGATAACTTCTCCTTTTCTTTGCTCTCGTCTATAGCATCTCCAGGTATCATTTGAAAGTGGCTATATCAACTGGGTGGAGTGTTTAGGCAGTTACCTGCGTGCCCCATTCTTGCGTTCCAGATTTAACAAGCTCAGATTTTGATTTACAGCCTGTCAATAATATATTTTGCAGGTTTTCAAACCGCCAAATTTTCAGAGGACGTTATTATTATTATTATTATTATTATTATTATTATTATTATTTCAAGTTATTTTATTTTTTGCGATCTTGTCCTTACAACTTCAATGAACGTCCAAATTATCGCATTTTGCCAAGTATTTTATCCAATACTTGCCCTTTTTGTGTTCTCTTTAATAGAGAAAACATTTCGTGAGCAGTTATTAATATTTAGCGTGTCAAAGTTCAGTTCAATACTTGCATCTTTGGCTCGGATAATTTACAGCGGACCCTGTGTTTTTTCACTTATGCGCATTTGCCCAGAAGCTGATAATGATCTACGTAGGTCTGACTTCAAAATCTTGTCCTTTCATTTTTCTTGGTGCTGAGACCCGCTGAATATTTGAGCTTCAAGAAAAAGTCGCTATTTTCCCTCCTTTTTGCCCTGTTGGTTGGGTCTTATGTTTTTAAGTGATGAGTCAATTCCAAGATCAGACAGTCTCAAAGACGTGTCAGTACGTAGTCCAAGGAAACTTATAAGGGAGCTAATTCATACTGTCGTCCAATACACAATTAATACCAACGATGGCAGTAGCAGCAGCAGTAACCGTGGCGGAATTAGCAGCTGAGACAGCAGCAGAAGCTGCCGCTGAGACGGTGGCAGGTAAAAGACTTCCTTAATTTTTGTGGTTACATTATCCACTGTATTATCGACTTGCTGTTATTATTAAGTGGTGTAAGAAGTACTTAAAATATTGGAACAGAAATGAGGATAAGACCGCGGTAGATGTTTAATCGGTCCAAAATAATATATAACGGAATTTTCAATCAACTTTAAGAATTTTACTTTCGCAGATATTGTTTTCCACTAAATGTCTTTGTTAGAGTTTTGCTGTATATTGTACTTGCGTGAGGATTTTGCTTATAGATTTTAAAACTTATTTTAGCTAATTTTTACCCTTTCACTCCAATAACAGCAATAAGTTGCCAAAGCCAAAACTCGGGAAAATTTCTAAATTTGATTTCGTAAATTGATGAAAAACAAAATGATAATCATACTAAGCAAAAGTCATTTAAGAGAGGATCAAATTTGATTGGGCACACCAAAAGATTTCGTCCACACAAACACCGCCTTCAAGACTCGCCACTCACTCTGGAACAAGGGTTAACAAGTCAATTATTAAGTTCGTAGTTTCCTTTTTCTAAATTCGTCCCCTTAAATACGCTTTACATATGAAATATCCTTATTATTAAGAGTATTATTGCTTTTTGTAGGGTTATCCCTGGCTCCATTGAAATGTAACCGTTTGTAAAAAAATTCTATCAGTTCACCCGGAGGTGGCTGCACCTTAATTCCAGGACAGTGAAACTTGGTGTACATTCGACGCCTTTGTTGGGTCTTTGCTCGACTCAAATTCTCAGGTCTTAACGGTGTGACGTTGCAGTCGCTCACTAGATTTAAAACAAAGTACTGTTATGCCCAGACATGTTCATTCTTGAGACTAAATTCGATTTTTCTATGGAATGGAGCATTCATCAAATTGTAAAGTCAAAATAGCGAGGTTTTCCGAATTCTTATTTACACTAAGTTAAAGATAAACAAAAAGTAAATCTTTGTACAAGTTTTTATTACCGTGGCATGTTTCATTTCGAAAATACCGCAATTTGAACTTCTGTACCGAACTTGTGGGGCACAAAATAGTTCGCTTAAATCATAAATCCTTCTTTTATTAAAATCACCATCCCCTCGCACATTTCCTCTCCGACCGATCTCAACAAAAGGTAAATTTGCACTATTCTCTTTTTCAGCTACTCCGATTTCAAATGTCAATCAAAAAAGGATAACACTAATACGATACTAAGACAGTCACATCCGGTTAAAATGAGTGTCGCGGCATTTCCGGTCACGTTTGGTTCACTTCCGAGTTTTCATAGTGCGTGACACCAAAATAGGAATGCTGTCTCGTTGAAAAAACGTCCCTCGGCCTCCTCTTGATTTTCAGCAGTATAACCATTTCAAGTATTAGAAGATATGTTTATGCGCACGCATGTTAGTTCCGAGTGAAAAGAAAGAGCTTTTATATAAAAAGTGAACTTCAGATGTTTGTGTTGATTTCCGGTGGACATATTGGTGCTTGCACCAATATGGCGTCTCCATACAAAGCTCTACAAAGGTGCGTGAAACGTTTCGGCAAATAACTCAGAAACTGTGGGCCACAAAGACCTGAGACTTGAACAAATTGTTCATATATTAGTTTTTTATAACATTTCATTTTCTTGGCTTCTTCCACCGAACGGTTTCCAATTTAATTTTTCGTTGCGTGACAGTGAAAACGATCTATATCACATCAAGATCAGAAATAGTGGGATTGTCAGCAAAAGGAAAAAAAATCGTTTTAACTTTTATATCAAGCCAATCGCTACTGCTAAATCAGCAGTTGGATGGCAGACACTCGAATATATTTATGATATTCTAATGACTGATGGAGTTAAAGCAAAACAGGACAAAAAAAAGCTGAAAATAGAACAATGATGAGTTTTTACTCGCTATGCTTCGCCTTTAAATTGGACTCTATCTCTTTCGAAGAGCGCAGACTATGAGGCATTAGAAACTTATACGCTCGACATTTCTTGTGTGGAAGTGAGCATAGAATTGTATTGTGTTCTTGCTTACCTTCCCTACAGACAAAAAAACTTCAATGACTCCACCGAGGACGACCTTTGATAAAATTCTATTATGTTATGCAAAAACAGCAAGATTTTATTAAACTTGATCTTTTTCACTTAAAGGATGGGGTACTTCGCAGCAAAACGTAAATTTTGAATTTCATGTATACAACGAAAGTATTCCAAGACGAGAAAGGCCCTTGAAGATTGCTTTCTTCTAAGGAATAATACTGTAGTTTGGCGGTTATTCCGTTTATTCATATTTTCCCTGTGTATTGATGATACAGGGTCAAGTACAAAAAAGTACTTAACAAAAAACTAACCGGACGTTTCCGAGAAGATCTTTTAAGAAAGCTAGGATTTTCCAGGAAAGTTGAGACAACAAGACGGCTTTCATTCTCCCGAGATATTTTAATCGGACTGTCTTTCTCTTGGCTATTGTAGTTGGTCATTTTTACTGATTTCCTTGTTTCTTTCTTTATTTTTTTCTAGATTCTATAATATGCGTTGTTCTTTTGACTGATTATTACTAGTGAAAGAATTCTTTTATTGTTGTTGTTTGTTTGTTTGTTTCTTGCTAAGAACGCATAAGGTACCCTTTTTACACATAACCATCAAGGAATACCAGCTGCAACCAGGGGCGTAGTGTACGCAGGTAGAAGCCAAAGTAGACTTGATACACTTTATATAAATTCCGGAAAATATCAGACAGTTGGCAAACGTTGTGTAATTTTTGCCGATTTACTTGAGAGATTCTATTCTATAACGACTGTGGATGAGTTTTCATTTACTTTAATGTTAGTATTATCATTATCATTGTTTATTTATTTATTTATTTTTTGTCATGACTTAATTTAAAATACTGAACTGTGTCAAGTGGTATCGTGTTACTAGAAATGATCGCATCTGAAACGCAAGGTATGTATTTGCGAAAGCGTTCTTTAGTGTTATATACTGCGTATTTTTTATTTCAAATATATCTGTAAATTATGTACATATTTTCAAAGTGAAATGAACAACTCATTTTTCATTATTATTATTATTATTATTATTATTATTATTATTATTATCATTATTCAGTATTATTCAGTATTATCATCATTATCATTATCACCATCATTATCATTATTTTTAATATTATGAAATTATTATTATCATTATTATTATTACTATTATTATTATTATAGTCATTTTACGATAATTCTCTTATGTACACAAGAAGAATGTACATAGGGTATATATTTTAATATTTCATATTCTTGGTTAGAATGAGGTAGAGGTCTATTTGATGAAGAGTATCTTTCGCAGGATATAAGATGTTCCTCATATTGTAATCTTCTGTTGCTCATGTATTAATTTTCAATTGATATTACCCTGGATCTGTTGGATATATTTCTCCAACCCTTTCTTTATTAGTCCCAGGGCTCCTATCACTGCTTGAGCTATTTCGGCTTTCGCCCCCCACATTTGCTCAATCTCAAGTTCAAGGTCTTTACTGATTCTGACAGTTTTTCAGTTAGTTCAACGGAAGTGTTCTTTCCTGTGGGGATGGACATCTCAATGAGTGGTTAGCTTTTTTCCTATTTGTTCTTGAATTCTTCTTCTTCTTCTTCTTCTTCTTCTTCTTATTATTATTATTATTATTATTATTATCAGTAGTAATAAAATCATTATCATCATCATGATCATTGTCATTATTATTATTATTATTACATAGTTTATGATTTTACAAGAGATGGACTGGATGATTTACTTACGGATTTTTCATACTGGTGCTAATGAACGATTTAAAAGATCAAGTAAGGTTTTCATTCGCCGTTCGTCAGACATTGTTGGGTGAAGTGAGAGAAAAAGTGAGCATATCTATCTTTCCGACATGTTTTGAGATTTTTCCCTTAAGTATCCGTAAGTATCATAACTCACTTCATAAGTCCAATCAAGTTCACAAATTATATTATCATTTTTCTAAGATCAAGCGATTATAACGATTGATTTTGACTCCTCCAGAACTGATTTTTATCAGGTTACACACTTTGGACTCGAAAAGCCGAACGTTTTTCAAAAGAAAGGTTTTGCTAACAGGATCAAAGAAGTTAACCTGAGAAACTAAGGGTGAATAAATATTTTCTATTTTTCTTTTTGCATCCTTTTTGATTCTCTGTAGAAACAGCAGCAGAAACTGTTGCCGAAACGGTAGCCGAAAGTACAGCAGAAACAGCAGCTGAAACGGCGGCCGAAACAGCGGCTGAAACAGCAGCTGAAACGGCGGCCGAAGAAGCAGCTGGGGTAAGATAAGTATACACACAGTAGTAGGTATGATGAGATTTTTTTATCAATTGTAAGCCTCTTAGAGGCGATTACCAAACTTAGAAAATAATGTGTTCTTCATGAAAAATTGCGCGCGTGGGGTATTTATGCACGGGTTTGTTGAATTATTGAATACCGTAGAAATTAAAGTACTTTCCTTGTGTTATTAGGAACTTAGACATTCATCATTCTGCCAAAGTCTTCAAATTTGTTCAAAATACGTAAATAATTAAATCTGCCACTAAACATCGGAAAAGAAAAAACGACGTTTTAAACTTTTAATCTGAGAACTGGTAGCGAAAATTACAGTGATGGTACGATATGAGGTGATAAGTGAATCACAAGGAATCTTAACTTTTTGTTCTAAACTTTCAAAGCAAGAAATGAGTTGAGAAAACATTTGATAATTGGATAGGAATAAAATATTTTGCAATTTCCCTTTTAATTTGACTCATTTGACTTTAAATTTAACACTGTGGAAAAATAAACGGGAGCTTCAACAGTCATTTTCATGGCGTAATGTGAAAATACTAAAGGTTGTATGATTATGGGCGTTGCTGGTCATGTGACCTTAAGAGGCACAGTGTGAGCTCCAAAAATTGATCCAATCTTAAGCACATCTGTTTAAGTAAAAAATGAAAGGAGGTGGCAGACAAAACAAGAAAAAATGATAAAAGCCCAAAATCACTCAAGTTCTTACGCGAGACGACACTCACATAGCTTTCCAGTGAGTATATGTTAGCATGTTTCTAACTTGATCTTTTATAGTTCATAATTACTCCCTCTTTAATGAACAAGAAAATAATCTAGTAAAAAAAAACGTATCAAACGTACAGTGTATGTCAGTTTTCTTGCGTAATTACTTATCAAGGTCATGATTTTATATCTCTAGGAAAGTGCAATGAGCGGCGTTATTGGGAAAGTAATCAAAGTAACGGCCATCGTAGGTATTGGCCTTGCAGTCAACTCTCTCATTCACTGCATAAAGGCCAAGACAGGAGCCGGAATGGAAAAGTCCCCTTTGGACCCAGATACAAAGAGCAGTCTTGAAAAAGTTCAGAATGCCTTGGACAAAATTACCGGTAAATAGCTTCGTTGGCTCAAATCCCTCAGCTAATTCAGCTAAGTGTTGACCATTTTTGGAAGATGCGAGCTATAATTATACCGTCAATAAGATAGCATACCGACTCGCAATATTAATTAAATCTTATTTCTGTATATTCTCCTGTAATCTAAGGCTGTTTTCAAACTATACCAGATGCTTTTGTGCCTGCACAAAAACCAAACCGTAGAGGGCTTTTTCCTTCGCATATAAGAACGGTTATTTCGGCGCGATTTCTGTAACCGAGCGAATCTTCACTGGGCCTCGCCGATCTCTGAAATGGAGTCACATATTGGATAGATGTTCATACTATACAAGAGGGCCTTTCGTGACGTCACGAATAGTTATCCAGTATAGTGTGAACATAGCCTAAAAGTAATACTTGCATTTAAGGGGCCCTTTTCATGACGACGAATTCCTAAATCCACAATCACATTGTCCAACCATGCCAGCTATATAATAGAGAATGATGATTATCACCTGCTGGGGTCTCATTAGACATAAGGCAACATGATAGGATGAGGGTTGATAATTGATAATCCGTTTTAAGATTCATAAACATTAAACATGTCTCAGCGGACTATTACTCGCACCATATTGAAATCGGTAATCGATGGTAAATCATAAGTACACCATTCCGGTGCATGCCCAATTGGATTATTTCAGGTCCAATATCTCCGAAGTTTGAGCATTCAATACGTCTCCATTAACGGAGATAACAAAGATATGGAAAAATAATTGCCAAAGATTTATCAGAAAAAGAGATGGAAATTTGTTATGAGCAATGTTATGTTGACATCGGAGTTGTCAAAGCAACGAAATGACGTCACTTTCCATTTCACTTGCAGCCCTGTTTCTCGGCACTGAAAGTCTCCCTTTTTCATAATTGATCAGGGAAGCTTGTTCCTCCATACCTGCCCCAATGTTCGTGAAGTTTGAGCGAGACCTATGAAAGCTTTTTCGAGGTATTTTGGGATGAAATTTTTATGGTTAGAGATATAGTAAAAACTGGACAATCTTGATGTCTGAATTTTTTCAGGCTTTCTTTTCGCAGCTGCATGAGCCGCCTATTTAACTGCATGTGATGATCTTCTTTGCATTTAAAACTTGTTAAGGCAAAATTCGACATGCAGACAATATTCATGATACTTCCCTGAAACGTAGGGGTTTAGCGAAATAATCTGACCAGAATATCTAAGTACAGTTTTGCAATCATTGTTTGAAGCAATCATGGGAAGATGGAACAAAACACTCCAGGGTTTATCCAAGGATGTTGACTTTGGAACGACTGCAGTGCAAGTGAAAGGACAGGAACAGTGTGTCAAGGTCAGCAGTTTGTTCTGGGGAATCTTGAATAACATCAAGAAGGTACAGTCAATAATGTCTTGTTGTTCTGTTTGTAAAAAGTTTAAAACACAAAAGTAGTAAGTTAAATAGCCATATTCTTATTTTCCTAGGATCTTGGAGATGCTTGTAAGATCTCCTCTGAGTGCTCAGAGAACTGCCAATGGAAAGCAAACCTGGAGGTGTTTACTTTACACATTGTGAACTCTGTCACAGGAATGCTGGCGATTTGTGACCTGCGAAAGAGGAACCAACGTCTTCAGAAGTTTGGGTAAGCCGTGTGACTAAAACTGATCTACTTTAAAGGTTGGATATGATGGTGCAGTTCATTGTAGTCCTCCAGTCCTCCATTATTGACTGTGACTTATAAATTTTCCCATATACCATAATTTATAACTTATAAATTTTCCAATATATCATAATTTATTGTGAGGAAGTCACATTTGAGGGTCAAATGGTAGTCCTTGTAAAACAGAAAATACACCATACCAAAATAACTATCTTGCCCAACAGTGGGTCTAATTAGCAAAAAAACAACTTTGCACTTACGGCACACTTTTTTGTGCATTTATTTGCCGTTGTTTTGCACGACTAATAATTATATAACAATTACTCATAACAATTATTCGCGCCTCCGTAAATACCACCACTAGGCACCGACACGGAGGGAAATAATTGTTTTTAAAAATTAGTATATACTAAGACAGTGAGATAATTGAGCTAAAAATGATGATTTCTAACTGATTGATTGCTGCCAACGATTACAATTTTGGCGGGCATGTGATCCATCCGGTGGCGATCACGTTTTCTTGCCGATACATATAAAAACTTTCGAAGGCATTAGTTTAGCTGTTGCGGAGACATTTCTTAAAAAAAATTGTCAATTTTTTCTGTATTTGAAATCATTCTGAAAAGAAAAATTCATTTAGTTATTTGCCAACTTGTCAGCTTATTAAAGTAACGCAAGACTTAATTTGCATTTGTAAACAAGAAAATTTTTCACCGGTTTAACCGATAAATTCAGGTTAAACAGACAAAGCTTTACCTGTAAAAACTGCCAAACCGGACTTTGTCGCCTTCTTCGTGTTTTTCGGGAACAGCTGTTTCGTTTATTTGTGAAATGTCTTCGTTTGATGCGGCAGTAAACCGAGAAGCCATTTTGTTAGTAACTTACGCGAGTTTGACGTCGCTCGGAACCTGGAGATGAATCAGTGAATGGCACTAGATATCTCGAGTTTGAGTAGCCAACCAGAGCGCGCGAAAAAACATTATCGACCGTTTTAGTATACGCTAAGTAGATTTAGCCAGGGCTAAAAGCGAAGCTCTCCTTACTATACTTACAATTTACTCACACAAAAAATAAAATCGTGTAGTGCTTAACGCGAAGGCAACGAGAACGACAAAAAAAAAAAAAGAAAAACGAACACAGTTGAAACAAACAAACAAACAAAAAGAAAAAGCTATAGGTCTAAAGGTGATGTTACATGGGACGATTTGCAACGACGATTTTTAGCGCAACACAGGGTTCAAATGTTGGAACAATATTGCAGCCATTCGAAACAATGTAACAACAACGTTGTAACGCTGTGTTGCGCTAAAAATCATCGTTGCGAATCGTCCCAGGTAACAACACCTTAGCGAGTATAAAAAGAGCTTTGCACGTGCAGCACACTTTTTTGGACATTTCTTTGCCGTTGTTGTTGCACAACTACAACGTGGAGCTTTCTAGTTACACGTTTTATGGAAGAAATGTCGCATGTTCAAACAAAATTTTGTTGGTTGTGTTTCTGTTTGCTTCTTCCTTTTTCACTGTCACTCATTTTTACTTTACTCCCGCTAATATTTCTCATTTTCTCACCACAGCTTTAAAATTTTCATGTTTTGTTGCTAACGAAGTTCGTCTCCTTTGGTTTTTTTGGGTTTTTTTGTTTTTGTTTTTTTGTTTTATTTTTTTTTTAGTTTTGTTTTTTTGTTTTGTTTTGTTTTTTTTTATCTCTTGCTCTAGCTCTTTCTCTTTGAGCCATGTCAACGTCCGGCAAAAAAAATTTAGTCGAGAAAGAGGCTTTTTTCTCTCTCCCTCTCTCTCCCTGGATCTCTCCCCCTCCTCCTCTCTCTCTCTCTCTCTCTTAAAGTCTGGGTGGCCAAGAGGACCATAACATGGACGTCTATCATCAAGTTAAACACAGGTTGCAGGCTCCACACAAAGTTAAAAACAGGTCAATTCACATTGGTAACCCTGTGATGCGGACGGACGGGCGGACGGTTGCGTGACTACCAAAATTTCTCGGATGCATGAATACCCATATTTTCTTAGTAGACACACTGAATTCGTCTACTCAGTGTATATTTTTGCTGGTCAGGTCTTTTATAGATCCTACGTTTTGCGGCATATTCTTTTGCGGTCCTTTGCAGTTTAAATGCCAAATTTTCTTCCCCATTTTGCTCCCCCACAACGTGACACTTCCTAGCAACGCATTTTATGGAGGAAATGTCGCATGTATTTCTGTTGGCCTTTTTTTTTTTTCTTTTTTTTTTACTGCCCTTCAATTTCACTTCGGTGGCCGCAAGAATTTCTCATTTTCTCACCGCCGCTATAAAAAAGACTCCGCTTTGTTGTTTTGTTGTTGTTACTTTCTCTCTAATAACCCTAGTGGCCATGCGATTTACAGCCGAAATGGGCGCGTGCTTGAAATGCAAAATTTCACCCACATGAAGGGTGGAACTACGGACGTACGTATGGACCATTTTGTCAGAACTAAAATTTATTGGATGTATAGATAACCAAGTTTTCTTACCCATAGTGCTCTGCTATAAATGTTTTGTTTGTTAGGATACCCTCAGAAGGCGATTTACGAGCCCTTCGAGACATTTTGGATGCTGATTTTCCTGCCTGGAAAGAGTATATTAAAGCACAAGTAAAAAGAAATCTTGATAAAGAGTTGGCCAAAGAGATAAAAGCCAACGTAAAGAATGCTGTTCTCCCAATTGTTAAGAAGCCTATAAAGGAGGTAGGACACTTTTCCTTTCTCGCCATGTAAGTGTAGAATGTTAAAAGGGTGAGTCAACAGGTGGATGGTTTTTTTCGCAATAATATTCTGAATGGGGGTGAAGTGGGAGCATATAAATTTCGTAGAAAAACTCTCACATAAACAGGGATCCATTTAATATAATCATAATCGTAATCATAATCATAACTGTAGTAAAATTGTTAAATCTGATTGGCTATCAACTGCCCCGATTTCAGCCTTAATTGGATAGTTTAATAGGACAGTACGCGTCATGCCTAAGTAATTGGACAGTACGTGCCATCACGCGCCCGCTTAAATGGCTTTTTTTTTTCACTGCTAGCAAAACAAAATTTCGAATTTCTTGTGTTTTGATTTAAAAAATAGCCTATTATATCACAAATTTTGTTCAAGTTATGATTAATTGGTAAGAGAACTTCGTGTCGTCCAATTCGGTCTGTAATCATACTCGTGATTAAACAAATCGGACTTCCGCTACGCGGTCGTCCGATTTTGTTAATCACTCGTATGATTACAGTCCGGCTTACCGGACGTTTCGTACCCACGGACGTTTCGTACCCAGACGATTCGTACCCAAAGTTGAGATGATTCGTACCCAACGCTAAGATGATTCGTACCCAAAGCTTAGATGCTTCGTACCCAAAGCTTAGATGATTCATACCCATGTAATAACCAAGTCTTCATGTTGTAAACAGTGTGTTTTCATAGTTTAAGTTAAAGCTTTCACTAATCTGAAGTCTCACCTCCTCTAGTATCGGCGCCGCTCACGCGTCACGAGTCTACACAAAGAAAGTGAGCGGTGGTTAATTTCATCTAACTCGTGTGAGAGCGAACGAGTTAACAAAATGGATCGCGTGAAAGCGCATGAACTAACAAAAGTTTATGATTCGACAAGTTCAGACATCGACATATAAATTGGACCCAGCCGTGAAAAGTGGGAACAAGCTAATTTCGTGTAAGTACCATTTCCTTTTGAGTTGTATGTTAATGAAGAGTCTCACCTCCTTTAGTATCTGCGCCGCTCATGCGTCACGAGTCTACGCAAATGAAAGTGAGCGGTGGTTATAATTTGATCTAACTCGCGCGTAGGTAACGAGTCGTTCTGATTTATATAAATGTTTATTTTAGATTGTTTTGAGAGAGATATGATTAAAAATGTGTTACTATCAAAACGGCAGTTGGTTACGAATCAACTCAGCTTTGGGTAGGAATCATCTTAGCGTTGGGTACGAATCATCTCAACTTTGGGTACGAATCGTCTGAGTACGAAACGTCCGTGGGTACGAAACGTCCGGATTCCACAGTCCGAATTGGACTCCACTCAGTCCTGTTACCATTACTACTACTACTACTACTACTACTACTACTACTACTACTACTACTACTACTACTACTACTACTACTACTACTACTACTACTACTACTACTACTACTACTACTACTACTACTACTACTACTACTACTACTACTACTACTACTACTACTACTACTACTACTACTACTACTACTACTACTACTACTACTACTACTACTACTACTACTACTACTACTACTACTACTACTTATTTACTTATATAGCACTATATCCATAAAATAATACCCTACACTGCTCGGGTAATAGATCCGTTGTATGATTCCAGCTTATCAGAATGTAGATCCATATTTGACGGCTTCAAATCTGTTAATTGTGATAAGTTGTCTTCACTGGAGAAGGTCCTCTCTGATGATAGTGACCTTACTTTCGAAGAACTTGACGAATCGATCCGCCAATACCTCAACAGTACTGCGGCCATGTGGAAATTGTTTCTCAGTAGATCCACTATTAAGACTCTGAACAATCCTAAACAGTTCTTTCCGATCTGTGGCACAAGAGCCAATCAGCTCGGAGTAGTAAATTTTCTTTGCACTGGATATAAGATTGTTCACCATAATTGACTTCTGAGCGCAGGCCTCCCTATCAACAGTCAAACCAGTTGTCCTCCACCTTCTATCACAGCGCCTAGGCTCAAACCTCTGCTCACGAATTTCCGGGGTTAGCCACAGAGCAGCGGGGCGCAAGATAACAACCTTCGTCTTAAGTGGAGCATGCTCATCAAGTATTTAGCCAAGTGTGCTCTCATAACTAGCAACAAAGTCATCAACTGGCGAGTCTGGTATTACTTTTAATAATCCTGAGTCTTCAATCAGTATTGACCGAGCTATATCAATGCCCCTAGCTAGTTTTACGAAAAGATGACTGTTTCCTAGGAAAGGAAGGTTTTGTAATCAGAAGTTTACAATTAACGGCAAAATCTCGGGATCCAGCACCCATGGTTTCTGTACCAATCTATTTTCAGATCTCGTAATTATTAAATCCAGGGTGTGGTCCCTCTTGTGTGTAGCAACATTAGTGTGTTGCGTAAAGTCAAATGAGTTGAGAATCTGGCTGAACTTAAAACCGGGCTGATTATTCTGATCATCAACGTGACAGTTAAAGTCTCCAGCTAAAACCAGCTCCAAGCAGCCTCGATTTGGCGATAGAAGTTCCAACAGGGCAGTAAAACTCACTATAAAAGATCTCATTAGTCAGCTTGTTTGCCTTTGAAGGCGGTTGGACGATATAATACGATCATACGGAGCAATTTCGCGTGCGATTTCAGCGAAATGTCCATATGTTCAAAAGACACAAACTTCTCTTGTGTATTTGTAGTAACTTTCAGTGAAGCCTTGAAAATGATGAATACACCTCATTTTCACTAGCCTGCGAAAACATCCGTTTCTCCTCGCTCTTCGTCGCTGGGGACGTTTCGTGCGGAGGAAGGTCTGCGACTCAGCGACAGAAACTCCATACTGATGACGTAAAATCTGTCCGGAATCCGGTCAGAAGCGCTGATTGGTCGACGGAGTAGCTATTTTGTTTTAGCTATTGTTCACGAATGACAGGCAAAAGACGAAAGGCCAAAAAGGTCAAATGTAAACGAGAAGAATCTCTAACAAAACAGTCAATATTTGTGGAATATAGCCTTCTCTAGAAGAAGCATTTGAGTTTTACTGGAGTTTGTTGGCAGATGGACACAACACTTTACCAAAATCGACCAGAAGACACGAAAAATTGGACAAATTTATATTTGGAACCCCATGACTACCAGATTTATTATGTAAACATTGATTTGCGTCATCAGTATGGAATTTCTGCCGCTGAGTCGCAGACGTTCCTCCGCGCGAAACGTCCACAGCGGCGAAGAGTGAGGAGAAACGGATGTTTTCGCAGGCTACATTTTCACTCAAAAATGGCTTGTTAGCTGCTACTTGTGACGTCATATCTCGAGCCATAGTCAACCATCACTAAACTTGTCTCAAAATTCGCGCGAAGGATAAACGAACAGCTACAGAAAACTTCAAGTGCTGATGTTTTATCTATATTAATTTTACTCTCGATAACTCGAACCATGTTTTGAGCCCTTAAAAAGTCGAAAGAAAAAAACAGTGTACTGGCGTCCGAAACATTGAATTTTGAATTTCCCATTGACGTGTTCTAGGCATATAGTTTACTAGTGGAGGCTTTGTCACAAATCTAAAGTGAAACAACTTTACTTCTCAAAACAGTAGATCGCATCAGTGGCGGATCCAGACCTTCAGATAACAGGGGGGGGGGGGGTCATCCAGACCCTGAGATAAGTTTGGGGGGGGTGGTCTCAAAAAAATTTTTTTCGGCCCTTTGGACCTCAGTTTGGTCTAAAGAAAGGGGGGCCCGGCAACCCCGGGCCCCTCGCCTGGATCCACCACTGCGCATGCTCTATTTAGGCAATGTTTTGTTACGTTAAGTTCTGATTTATAATCTAAAAGTATCTTCTCTGATCTTTCAGTTGTCACTTAACCTTTTTACAATTAAATGAGTGATGAAAATGTTCTCTGTGCAGTAAAAACTGTTTTTGTCGACCTCCCGATAACTCGAACTTTTTTCGATTTCCCTTGCCGAGTTATCAGGAGTCGACTGTAGTTACATAGGGTTTAGTTTAAAATCCTTTAATGTTTATAAATTCACCTTGCATGCACCAGTCTTGTTTTCGCGCAAAAGCCAACATCCTCCCTAGGAAGTCTAGGAAAGTCTCTGAAAAAAGTGTCAATTTCATCTTCCAGCAAGTACTTGCGAAAGCAAAAGGTGAAATTCTTCCCGGTATCATTAATGATGCTAAGGCAAGCGGCAAGAGTGCGGCCAAGAGGGTGTTCGATGATCGCCGAGGTCACATCATGGCGACAGGCTGTATTCCATTCTATGGCTGGGTCAAGGCTCCAATGCTTATCGCTGATGCTAAGAGAGACGCTATCAACAATGCTAAACATGCTGCGGAAGAAACAGTCAACAGCGAATTTCACTCCGCTGCTGTTAAGGTATGCTGACAGAACCTAATAGACTCTAATTGGAACTGTAATTTGTTTACCAACGAAACACTTATGTTCTTAAAGAACGTCCAGATTGAATTGGAATTTGGAAGTTTTGTTTTTTTTTTTAAGGAGAGGGAAAAACCGGCAAGGGTTTTGTCGACTCTCTCTTAACGGACACCTAGAGTTGGTCCCTGCCTTAATTTTGTTTTACTCCCTTCAATTTACTCTCTTTAAAGACGGACATCATTGTTACGGTAGACGGAAATTAGTGCCCGTCCCAAGGGTGTGCGTCTTAAAGAGAGTTCAATGTATCCGGAATAAGACCTTTCAGAGCAAGGGAGAGGACCAAGAACAAACGCAACTCACATATGGCGTCCACGCCAGGATTTGAGTCCGGGCTACATTGATGGGAGGCAAGTGCCTTCACGACTAAGCCTTCCCTGACGTCTTCCTTGTTCCCTTTTACTAAAGTTAACAAAAGATGATCGTGGTTACTAATTGAAATATTTACTGATTCCCTTTACTTCTCGATTGGGTTAGATTTTAGTTGCTTTAAGAAACAAACACGATGAGGATCATGAATAAGATGATAATGATCGCGCGTTATAGGTGATAGTATTAAACATTTGGTTTATTTATGATATTGATGTATATCAAACGCCACCGACAAGCGCCTGTCTACCGAGCGGGAGCCCGCTGGTTCAAATCCCGGCCGCACCCAACACTCACGGTCTTTAAATAACTGAGCGGGAAAAAAAAAAAAAAGAATAAATAAAATCAATAAAATAAATACAAAATGAATCAAAATTGATTTTGTTAGCTTTGAATATGAAATCACGCCAACTCGCGTTTTCCTTTAGGTGCTCCAGAATAAACACTGTTACTTGACCGAACATTAGAGAAGATGTTCTAGACTGACGGTGTGCGTAAAGAATAATAACGCATTTTAAAAAGAGCTAGGATTTTTTAGCTAATACAACCCATAATCTGCACTTCTCCAATAATTAATTTTTAATAAGCTTTTGGTACTGTACTGTAGTATGGCAATCTTGGTACTCCTTAAAAGTAGTGTCTAAAAATTAATATTATGCATTCTTTTTCAGAATCAAATGAAGGAAATCTCTACTAAAGTCTCATCTTCAGTGTTTGCTCAACACAAGAGTCAAGTGAACAAAGCAATAAAAAAGGCTGTGGAAGACACAATGGAAACTCAAAAGCCTATTAATGAGCAGTTCGTCTCTGAGTTTAGTGAGTAAAATAGTATTGTAAAATTCCGAGACAAAAAAAGTACAAAGTAAGTCCCGCAAGAAAAAAGTTCTCTCGGCCGTATGATAAATACTTTGTTTAACAACCTTGTTCGGTCAATATGGTTAGTAATTGCCGTGGCTTCCTTGTTGTTGCTATGTTGTCGTGTTTTGTTGTTGTTTTTTTTTTTCTTTGCGTTTTCTTAACTTCGACTTCGTTCATAACAAGGTAAACATAAAAAGGGGAAAAGATCCAGTCCTCTTGACCTAACGTTTGGACTGAGCACAAGGGGCGTGGCTAACTGTATGCCAAAACAAGATTGTGTTCCTGAAAAATGTTAAAGGTTGATAAATATGTAGAAAATTAAAAATGGAAAGAAACTTTAAACTGAGCTAAATATTAAACAATTGCCGAATAGTGACTATGTAACTCTGTTTTGAATGCTGTGTTTTTTCCGACTTTGCAAACACACTATGGTGACGTAACTGCTGCATGTAGAACACGCGGTACGGTTCTACAATGGAGAGAGATAATTACGTCTGCACACCGATGACGAATGCAAATTTAATCAAGTGAGTTATCTTCCTGGCAACTAT
>CALNXK010000218.1:117500-127500 GCA_942486035.1 Porites lobata | reverse complement strand
CTTTTATGTTTGTTCTGTTTGCATTCAAGATCAAAGTTTCAATAATTTTGAAAATGACGTAACGAAACTATCAGTTAACGAAGTAAAATTGGCTGGTTTGTGAGCAAGGAACTGTGCTACTATTCAACAGGTGTATGATTTTAAAATTTGCCTTTGAAGTCGAAACGTTATCAGGCCTTTCAAGAAACGGGCCCCGGGGCCCGTTCAGGCTGACATTAATTACTGGATCTGACAGTAATTACTGGACCGACCCCCAAAGATCTTTGGTTTACATTCACTATAAGATCGAGGAGATAGCAAAAATGGTTTCAATAGTTTTCCAGATAATGTAATAAACCAATCGCTTAAAAAAAACAGGGGCGTAGGGCGTATACTACCTGCACGCACGGTACGCACGTGTGTACCTGAAAAAGTCGAGGGTACAAAAATTGTATATAATAAAAAAGCGAATTATCTGAAAAAAGCAAATAAATTTAAAAAGCACGATTTTGCGTAATTCATTAAACTCTGCTATTTTTTTTGAAATACTATTTTTTTCTGACGGACGCTTCTTTTTTTATACCCGAATGCGAGTTTCAGGAAGGCGACGTGTGATTCATAGGTAGACAGATATATTTCAAGAAAAGGCGGGAATATTGTGCAGATAGCGGCAAGCCAGATGTACATGTATAAAGCATGAAATTGGACTGGCTTGTTAGCTCTATCTGGCTGAACAATTGTTATTCTATCCTAGGAAACTACTAACCCGCGAGAGGTGTTAGATGAAGGAGGTGGTCTTCTACCTCTCGGTGGTAAAGGGGTTTCCATGTCAGAAAAAATATATATATTAATTTAATATCTTCCGTGATTTATACATAAAATTTTATACATAAGAAGAATAAATATAAGTTTGATATTCAGTTGAATATAAGTTAGTATTCAGCTGAAAGAATATAGCAGAAGGAAAATAGTAAACGTGACAATAGTACAGAAACGTGTTTTATGTGAAGCAACCCTGACCCTAGACATATGGGACGAAGCAGCCTTTGTTTACCTTGATCGTCAAATAAAAAATAACGAAACAGGATGATTAGGTTTAGGGAAACTTTGGCAGGAAGTTAGAAAAAGGATCATTAAGTGTTTAAATATGTTATGAACAGTCCAATGGGGAGGAAGGGGGAGGGGGGGAGGAGATAATAACACAAAAGAAACATGAAAACGTTCCTTTATCTACTCTTGCAAATGAATAAGTTGGTTTGATTCTTGTTTGGTAACCCGCTTTCTTCCCCTGAACTTTAGTTCTGCATTTTATTAATTTTTATCATTAATTCGTCTTTTTTATATTTACTTATTTAATAGCCGGCTATAAAGGCTTTGGTTTAGCGATGATAGTGGAGGTGTTTTGTGGAATTTTGTCTGGTTCAGCAGTTGGACCTCATCTCAGGAAGTGGCAGGGAGAGGAAATTGGACAAGCCGACCTGGTACTAGAAGAAATTATCTCAATTCCTATGGTATCTATGTATTAAATCCCAGCGCATCTGTTGATCCACAGGAGAACTGGTTGTGCATAATATTTATGAGTATATTGAGGAGTTTAGTATAAATGGGTTTATCTTATCCTGTTTTGGATACCAGACACAGGTCGTCGCCTCATCCTTCTCCCTGCAGCGATGGCTTACTTCTGTACCTGAGTTTCTGCTACTTTCGGTCTCTGGACTTACCTCTTGACTTATCTTAACGGTTAGCGTTTGGTAACGGGGGCGTCCGGTGGGATTTTATTACAATGTCCCCCTAAAACATTAAGAAAACAAATGGTCAATTCAGTTCGTGGAGTGTCCAAATGTCTGGTACCTTGCACCATACAAGGGCTGCCTTCTTTATACGTGTATATTAGCGTGATTTATATCCTCCAGCTAGACTGAAAAAATGACCTTTGAGAAACGAGCGCAGAAATTCCACACTACCCGGATCTGGGAGGTGCTTCTGATTGCTTATGTCACGAGAGAAATTTTACTTAAAGGTCAAATGAACCAAAAAATTGACATATTTTCTTTTGTCGCTTTACCTTCACCAAACACTAAAAAGAACCATCCTAAGTGAGATTTGGGTAAAGATTTTTCTTCCCCAGCCTTTATAGAAAGATAAAAGATCAAAATCCGAGCATTTCCGAAAACGTTTCTGAAATGGGAGCGTGATAGACTGGAGACTACGTGACGTCCGTGACGTCAATGTTGGTCTTTCAGGGCGGAAAAACGTTCTGCGCAAGCTTCTGCGCATCCCTTATTGCCTGCGTTTGTTTGTCTCGTTCTGTGAGAGTTCTGACTGAGACTGAATAAAATACACTAGGTGCGAACGTTTGCTCGTTGTAAAGGCTTTTTTTTTGTTTTTGTTGCTTTTTCGTCACTTTAAAATTACTTTGGATTCAGAACAACCAATGTTAGAGTAAAAACCGATCACTGTCAGTCTGAGGTGGAATAAAACGTTTTGAACATTTCCAAAAAGGTTTGTATTTTTCTGATAATTGTGCATTCGATTTGAGTTGATTTTGTGTCTAGTGCTTCGCCTTCTTTCGCCGGGTTGAATTAAAACCTGCTTGTATATTCTGTTATTAGTAGTTATGGTTACTTTTTTTACATGCCCAGATTTATTTACCTTTGCAGAACCAGCTTTATCCTTGTCTTCAGTCAAAGAACCGTAACGGCTAACGCATGCAAGTGAACAAGCTTGTGCGCTTTTAAGCTCTTAAGTTTTAAAAACTTTCTCGGAACTTTAGAAGGCCAGCAAGCTTACTCAAGAAGAAAAGACTACTTCGATCATTTTTCTGTTGCTCGAGTAACAATAGTCAGAGTTTTTTTCCTTTGTTTTTTTCAGTTTTGATTACATAGTTTTGTTATCTTTCTGTACGCAAATTTTCCTTTCACTCACTGTGAAGTAGCGGAGAACGACAACTGCCAGCAGTGACTTCAAAGCTATCGACTCTTTGCCCGTAAACAATTGCTGGAGCTGGATTTGACTGAAGCGAGCAAAACAAATCCGTATGTGCAGTTTTCTGTACTTTCTAATGATTCAGTTTGCTGAGTTTAATTTGCTTGAATGAAGACCCTCGCATGGATCGGACCAGTTATTAAAAGTAGCTAATCTAGCTACGGTATAGTCGGAATCATGGCTTGGCTGCGAAGCTTGCAACTGATCTTTTGCTTTTAAGATCTTTAGGTAGGTTGTTTCCGTACAGAAAATTCACTTCTTCTTTGTCAGCAGGTATAAGAGCCTTAAGCCTTGTGGTTTTTTTTAATGAAAATTTGTTGTTTTGCAACCTTATTGAAGCTTTTTTTAGTTCACTTAAGCTGAATTTTATGCATGATTGAATTGTTCTTTGCTTGTCGTATCTCTTTGCCAGCTTTAAGTGGCGTCTATGGTCCTTAAAGTGACCTCAATCGGTAATTAAATCTTATACATAATTGGAAAGACGTTTTTGCAATAATGTAACTTTAACTTTGTTTGAAGGAAATCTTACTAACGCGTAGGTTTTTAGCAGGTGTTATGCATGTTCAACTTGACAACATAAAGCAAAATTAATCTGCGCGAAACGATCAAGTTTAGAAATCTATGGTTGCTTTGAAACCGATCTTGGGGAAGGTTTACTAGATAAAGATTAACGCTTTTTCTGCCCACATATCAACGCCAAAGCTTCTACATTGAGGATTTTGTTTACATTTTAGTGATCTGCGAAGCTAGAAGTGTCCGATCGAGCGTGGGTTTTAAAATATCAGCTCGAGTGCGACAAAGTTCAGTGACCTCAAACACATTGTGGGCAAACTTGAATTTCTTTGGGCAGATTATTATACAAAGATATTTTGTTTTTGTGTCCACTGTGGAGCTCCGGACCTTATATATCCGGGAACTTCCTCATATGAACACATTTTGTGAATGCATCTTGAAAAAAATCGGACTTACGCACGCACATTTCCAGTACAACTCAAGGAAATTAGTAAATGTCGTTAAAGTCAGTTTTACTATGATGTATTCTTCGAGAAAATTAAATAATAAGAAGGTTATAACCACAGCTTGCGACTTTTGAAGACAAATTGCCTGTTCTTTCCAGGTTTATGGCCGCACAAACCACTTCTGCGCCAAGTCGACGCGAAAAACTCTGTTTGGAATTTCCCGCTTTTTTTCACCTGACCAACATTGACGTCACAAGCTGTTTTTTCCGACAATTTTTCCGACCGCTCTACGAAGATAAGGGCCAAAAAATAGCAATTTTTAATTGCAAATATCTCGGAGATACTGGCTTCAATTGAGCTGAAACCTCATGGTATGTTTATTTGGTTCATATTAAACACATTTCACTAGAATTGAACTAAAATAAAAAATGTCGAATTTTTGGTTCATTTGACCTTGAACCAATTAGAAGCACTTTTAAACAAGTCTAGGTAGCGATCGTCAGTATGGAATTTTTGAGCTCGTTTATCAGACGTCACTTTGCGGGAAACCAGTGCTGGCGGGCGCCATGAAATTTCGGCTGTTTTCTTTGACTAATATCAAGCTCATTTCTTTTCAAATTGTATCCGGCTTTGCGTTTTTATTTCACTAGGGTCATTGCTTTGTGGCTGTGAATCCGCAAACGTTTGCTGATGGTTTTGAGGAGAGGATGCAGTGTCTGATGGATCAATACAGAAATATGGATCCCGTATGTTCTCCTGCAGTTTGTAACAAAGACAGTAAATACATTTAACGAAAAGTATCAAAGTGTAGTAAGAAAAAAAAGTGGCACTCAAAACGTTTTTCAAGGCCATCACTTGTTCAAAGCAGAATAATCGCGCAAAGATTTTCAAAGCTGCTTGTGTCTGGTAGCGTGTTTTGACACATGATGGCAACTGCTTAAAGATTTCTTCCAGCTTAGGCATTTCCAAGTCACTCAGAGCGCTCTTTGGACATTTTTCTTACTTGTAAACAACCCTGTTAACCTTTGAGGGCTTCACTTACTTAATTATCTCACAAACATTTTCAAAACTGCGCGTCAAGTTGAACAAGGCAAAGAAAACAAGTTTCACGTGAAGTCGCAGTCTATGTTTCTGCTCCGGTACTGTGAAAAATCATGGGCAAGAGCCAATCGCAGCGCGCGTAGCATTCACCACATTTTCTAAAGTATAAGACAATAATAAGTTTAAATGGTGCTGTGCAAAACGGCTAAGACAGAGCACGAGGACAGATAAAGCAGAGGATTCTATTTTTGGGCCAAGTTTAACTCAAAAGGTAAAATCCAGCATGTCAAGGTACTCTTTATTAGCTCAGTAATCCAGCTAATGGGAATATTTTAGGAGGAGGGCGAGCCAGCAGTTCTTGTAGCAGGCGATCCGGAAAGAGAGCACATGCGCAAAGTGAAGCAAGATGGTGGGATTTGTTATCACGTGAACATATTACACGCTTTGGTGAGTGTTTATACAGAAATTGAGAAGGAGATATACCAGGTTACCGTAAAATTCCGAAAATCCCCCAAACCGGTAACGCAAAAAAACCCTCCATTAAATCGCCCCTCCAATTGCCCTCAGATACAAAGTAAAACAAAGCAAAAACGGTAAATTTACTTCCAACTATAAGGCTAGCTCTATCGCTTTTGAAACGCAAATTTCTCTCCATAGATAAGCCCCTCAAAAAGGGTATTTGAAAAATATAAGCCCCGGGGCTTATTTTCGGAATTTTACGGTATATAAACCAAAATTGGTTGAGAATTTTTTCAAAGAAAAGGATATTTTCATAAAATTGCTTGGTATCCAGTCTTATGGAATGGCGTTAGGTGTTGCTCAAACAAAAATTGTAACCTATTATATGGACGTGGCTTAAAGCCTAAAAGCGGAGCTCCTTCAATACTAAATAATGAAATTTAGTTGAAACAATGAACTTTGAGCTATTTTAACCCAAATAAATACCCTGACAGAAATAAAATAACTAAACGTGAGGGAGAGATATGATGAAAAAGTAATAATCTGATCAGCGGATAATTTTTAAAAAAATATTTTCACTCTGCAGATAGTGTACTTTAGCTAGTGATACAGTCTCACAGGTTAGCGGACGCACATTTGGTCGACTGTCAATTGTTTTTGTTTGGATGACGTTTATTGCTCTCTCATCCTCATTTCAATATGACCGCTTGGGATCCTGGCTCAGTGACATTTCATACTGGCCCAATTAATTGGCTTGTACGTGCTAAGCAGTGCAGTCTTCTGATAACCAAAAATTATTGGTAGGATACGTCCCATTGTTTTTCTCCAGTCTTGAATCTTTGGCTCCTGGGGACAAGGTAAGCGTTGCGTGATGTCACTAAAGGAGGTTGCGTACGAGACTACGTTACACGGAGAAAGTGCGGGAATACATGTATAGGTAACGCAGTACAGCAGTAGGGGAACCAAATGACAGAGACATCTTGCGGGGGCACCCAACGACGGTCTCCTTCTAAATACATAGAAAACACTTTTTTGGCTATCCAGAGTACTTTTAAATCTCTAGAAATGTATTCTGAGTGGCGCTATAAAAAGTGTATCTGTTCGGTCATCCTAGGGGAACTTGAGTCTTTTCTAAATTACAAGGTCTTCAGTATTATTTTCCCGAAAATTTTACATGCAATTTAACGTACTGCAAAATTGAGAATTTTTCTGATTCCTCTCTCCACCACACTTTTAAATTCGAAAATGCTAGTTTTTTTCCCCGTACGAAAAATAGCCTAACCTGAGCAGTGAAATGTGAAAAATTAAACCTCAGATAATCGTTGGGAGTTTATTAGATAAGCTTCGAAAATTGAACATGAAGGGAGCGGTCCTCCAGAAATTTTTAGCCGTTCTCAAGAAATAGAAAATTCTAGGCAAAATTTGCTTCTCCGAATGGATACTTGTACAGAAAACTGTCGTTGGGTGCCCCTGATCTTGTTCTCCTTAGAACTTTATAATACACTTACATTAGTAAGGTTACGAGAGGTATAAATTACAGTACCAGGTTCTGCAACATTGTTTGCAAAATGAAATATTTCTAAGCAAGACAAATGGCTGCATTGTTTTAGATGCAGTCCCAGCCCCTTATCCCTCTTAGGTCATGCTATCTGTCACTGTAACGTGCTTCATAGTCTAAAGTCGTGGAAATAACTTCAGATTTCAAATAATGTCTATCATTTGAAGTGGAAAAGTAATGACTGGGAGATTTTTCTGCTTTTCAGAATGACCTTGCTGACAGATTGGGAGTGGCACATTTACCAACGTCGTGAAAACCACAGAGATTTGCATTTTCTGTGGCTACAACGCCGTACTCAATCTTTTTTTGCGTAAATCATCTTATCATATATCAGCCTGTTGCTGACCGAAGGTTTTGGCCTGGTTATTAGCTTATTTATAATTAACAATTAGTTCATGCGTCAGTGTGCGTATGTCGAGATATTAAGCACTCGGGAAGTTTGGAGAACACGAAAGTGGTGCGCCTCGAGCAACTCTAGCCTCTTGAGTGCTCTCCAAACTTTGCAAGGGTTCAATGTCTCGACATACGCACAGCTGAAGTATGAACTAATTGTTTTATAACGTTATCAAAGCGATCAACTCAGCAGTCAAATTGTTAGTACGCGTCAATGTCTGTGTGTCCCTATTTTTTTTACCTCGCAGTTATGTTTTTGTCTTGAGCCTGACGGAAAGTTTACTGAAGTCGGTTAAGAAAGCATTCAAAAAGATTGTAAATCCATATTATTTTGAGGTGCCGGAAAACTATCAACTCATCGAAAAGTCTTTTGGAAAGAAATGACTTTGCAAAGAGTGATTTGCACACACCATAGCCTGCACAGCTCGCGCAAATGACAACTACAACAACACTCACCTCTTTCCCCTACTATCGGTCAACAAATTCAAAAGATTGCTCTTACATTTACGTTATAAAACACATGGTTAACGCTTCATCGTGTACTGTTGAGTTCGTGTACTGTTGAGTTGGGACCATTGCTAGGCTCACAAGAACTCGAGGTATAGTTTATTGACGTCATTAGCGTGCCTAATGGGAATATGAAGCACGCTCGCGTTATTGAATTTGATTAGAGGAATATTCTATTGTAGCTATGTTATAAACCAAAATAAACCAGAGAAGCCATATAAATACAATAGAAGGTATTTTTGTCGAATAACTCAATATATATTGTTATTTATCTGTTTTAGTTATTTTTAGTTCTTATATACCTAAGCGATCAGAATGACTATAATCACGTGGATCCCCAGTAATTCTACATGCATGTAATAGGTGACGTAAGCAATGAAATCGATCAATTAGATAGATTGATGGAATCGTCTCAAGCACTCAATTTACTCCAATGGATCTCCCTGGTTGGACGAGGTTTTGGTTTTACCGATACTCAGCGGTACAAAATAAAGCGCTGTATCATCTGTTTTAGTTATTTGTGGCTCTTACATAAGTTTGTGCATAAGTGATCAGAAAAGACTATAATCACGTGAATCCCAGTAATTTTACAAGCATGTGATAGGTGACGTAATACATACACGCACTTTATTGGCTCGTCTCCACAGGGCTTTTCACAGTCAATGTTTTTAATAATTAAAAAACACACAAACACACAGACAGAGAACTAAAAACATAAAAATAACTTACTAAAGGAGACATCCAGTGGTAGTCGCCTAAGTCTACGCTTAAAACCAGTCACTGATTCGCTTAGCTTGAGTGCTGGCTGCAACTCATTCCATAATGACGCCGGGTTCGCACACTGGGGTCTTGAAAAGTCCTTGAATTCCATTTTTCCTTGAAAAGTCCTTGTGAATTTATGTGCAAGTCCTTGAAAAGTTCTTGAACTTTCCTCAGGTTTGAATTTAGCCGCTTGGAAAGTGTATTTTAATGCTTTTTGGTTGTCCAAGACAGAACATAAATCATAGCTCTGAGAAATTAAATGTGATTCATATTAAGCGTTTTTTTGTTTTATGCAATGAGTAACTATAACTTAAACACAGGCGAACTGGAAGATGTAGAAAAGTTGGTGGAGCAAACAGTTCAAACGTTAAAGTCCTCTTGAAATGGACTGGAAATGTGAATTTTTGTACAACCTGTGAAAGGTAGATGACCCTTGAAAATCGTATGTGGTTCGTGAAAAGTCTTAAAGACTTAAAACTTAGATGTAGACTTAAAACTGGATCTGAGGCAGCCTCGTTCCCAGTCGTCCTCGGCGATTTCGGATGTGACGTCACCTGTCAAGCTTTTCGGGAAAATTCGCCCAGGAAGCCTCGCGCTATCGCGCTCGGTTCCAAGCCTCCTCTGGTCACTCGGATAGCGCGAACAGGCCTGGGTACGAGGCTGGATCTGAGGTTGACTGGAGTACATATCGACGATTACGAAATCAAGTTTCCAACAGGATCAAAATTGAGAAGCGTCGTTATCAGGGAAACGAAATTCAGGATAATTTGGCCAACCCGAAATCATTTTGGAGAGCTATGAAGAGCATTTTCCCAAAAAAAGAGAGAAAATCTTCGACCGTTCAATCTATAATAACGGACGAGGGTGAAACCATCACTAGTAAATCAACTATTGTAGAGAAATTTAACATCTTTTTCACGAACACTGTGTCCAAGCTCCTGGAATCCGTTCAATCAACTACCATTCTTGGTCTCTCAGATGAAATGTTTACTAATGAAAGTTTTGTGCTTCAACCAGTTTCCCAAAACTTTATTTTTAAGCATCTGAAGGACTTAAAAGTGAAAAAGGCCACTGGTTTGGATGGGATTTCGGCTCGGTTTTTGAAAGACGGCACTTCGGTTATCGCTCCTACTGTGACATTTCTTGTAAACTTATCGCTCAGTACTGGAATTGTTCCATGTGATTGAAGATGGCCCGTGTCGTTCCTTTATATAAGTCTGGTGGACATGCAAGTATGGACAACTACAGACCAATCTCCATATTGCCGGTTATGTCGAAAATTATGGAGAAAGCTGTCAACGTTCAATTACAACGGTACCTACAGGGGTTCGACCTTTTGAGTCCATTTCAGGCAGGG
>CALNXK010000218.1:67500-112500 GCA_942486035.1 Porites lobata | reverse complement strand
CGAACGAGAGGCGTTCATTGGCTCCCCGATACGGCATCGATTTGTTTAACAAATTGTCTTATTTAATCGCTTGTAACCAGAAGTGGCCTGCTTTCGTCTACCGTCAAATTAGAGGCACGATACTGACACAAACGGCGAATATACTTGAATAAAACCACTCCAAGTCTAGTTAGCTGGGACAGCGACGCGATAATTACCAGGAGACACACCATCGCTGGGATAAAGGCTAAGGCGCCTACCTTGATCCACTTCATCGTTTCCAACGAATCGGTACTCTTTTCTATCCCAAACGAGAAGAGGGTTGCTTTTGGCAGATTGATTGCTGTAATGAGTGTCAAAACAGTTAGCGACAATGTTTCTGCTTTATTAGCCAAGGGAACTTTGTAAGGGTTCTTCAACAGATGGTGAATTGTCATCATGAAGCATGCACTTGTCATGCAAATCCCCCGCAACATTGCATCTGTAATAAAGGTATGGAGTGCAACAAGAATCAACCTTCGGCCTATCAGAACACTTTCCCAGTAGAGGGTCCCTTTGTTGGCACTGTTTGGAGGGCGAAATGGGCCATAGAGTATTTTTGAAACATGTTTGTCGACTTCCTGATTACTCCCCAACTCGTTTTCTGCTCCTCCCGAATGCTCCGGTAAAGCAAATAGATGAGAAAAGGCAATGGAAACACACAGGCTGCGAGAAACTCTCTTGCTTTAACAGAAGATGTGTAAAGCTTTGAAGAACCCCAGTAGAGTACCAGGGTGAATGGCAATACAAACACTGCAATGTAACCCAACAGTGTATACTGCCACCATTGCAAACAAGGAACATTTCCATCGATAAAAAGCCTATTTTTAGATCCAACTGAAACACAATGCATCAGTTTCAGAGACATTTCTGCCAACCGCACATAACCCAGCAATAATACCTCCATAAAAACGGCCATGTAGTCTATAAGCTTGGGCTTATCTTTTTGCCTCAACGTGTTGATGAACAAATGTACAAAAAACACGGTGAAAACGTTTTCCATTGTCAAGAGAACAGTCCCAGATAGAAGAAGCTCTTTTGTCACTGCTGTAAGACCTGGAAAAGGGCATCCGATATTATTGACGGTTGAAACTTAAAAATTAATGGATGAAATCACGAAGGCAAAAAGGGCAATTTTTTAAGCTGACGTTTCATGGCTGTGTCAATCTGAAGCCCTGCAACTTGGTAGAAATAAAATATTATTTTGATGTACCCGCTGTCTGAGTCTTCGTGTTGTCTTACTTGATGGGCGTTGTCTCTTCTATACCAAAAGCTCTGATGTACAAGGAAATTCAGAATGGGCGATCGTATCAAAAGATAAAGCACCAATCTGAATGACAAAAGCATCATCATAACCCAAATCCAATAACTGTTGCATTCTGTAGTTTTAGAGCATTCGGTTGAAAACAGAGATTCTGTGAATCCCTTGGCGCACTTTCCACAGAGAGTACCATTTCTTTTCCCATGACAACTGTTACACTCTTTCAAGAGAGAATGATCTAGCTCATTCTCTCTTGACTCTTTTGAATCCTGTGATGGACTTTTACAGTAATGTTCCGGACAAGGAGAAAATTGCAGTTGCTGTTGGCGACTATTCCTTGCTTGATAACCCCAGAAATTTGGTTTTGCAGCTATATTTCTTTCAATGCAACTGGCACCGAATGGACACTGAAGACACTCCACAGTGGAATTAACAAATAATCCTCGTGAAGTTCCTTTTTGGAGGCTATAATAACCTGGTGGACATGAAACACAAGAGTACTTCAAAACAGTAACGTTTATTCTACAAGAAACGCCTTTTTCCTCCGTATATATAATATGGGTGGCATTTTCGAATAATAGCTTACTTCCCTTGCTACACCTCATTGTGGTTTTATCATCCACGTAGACGTACCCGCCACCAGAAATGTCAAACATCCTCAGGTAAATTAACGCATGGGCCTCAATTTGCCTGAATTTGCTCTCTTCAAAAGTGAGGGGGTGGTCTATACCTAAGAGCTTTAGATGAAGAGACATGAAACTTTGCCAGCTACCCACATTTTTAGTTTGTGTCAATTTCATGCTTTAACATTATGCAAATTAGGTCACGTGACCTCCACCGGCTGAAAAAGCCTCTTCTTGAAACGGCAACACTTTCTCGTGTGTCGTCAATTATTTTACCGGTTGCATGATGTTAAGGCCTTTTAATATATCATTTCTGTGCTTGGCCTTTTTTAGATATTTAAAATCGACGGCGTTAAGATGGGATATAATTGCTTGGGGGGACTGGGTCTAGTTGAAAAAGCCGTTTATTTTCTAAAACAGTAAAAAATTCAAAAAAGGCCAAGCACAGTTTTGTAGATGCTTGCATTACACATTGTTGTAAACCAGTCCGGTTTAATAACTCACAACAAAAAGTGTTGCCATTTTTGTTTAAAGACTTTTTATTGCTTTCTGGCCGTGTGGAGTCACGTGACAACATTTGCATAATTGAAAATCACCTATTTGACAGAAACCACACATGTATGTATCTGACAAAGTCTCATCTTTCTACTGCTTAAGTGCTCAGAGATAGACCACCCCCCATCACTTTTTGACTGAATCATTGGGGACCCATGCCTTAATTTACCTGAGTCTGAAAGTTGCTCCTTGCAGGGACCACTGATGTGAAAGACGTGTTTTTAACTATTAAAGGCCCTCCACTTTCAGAATATGTGAAAATGGCGTTATTGTAGGAAACATTAGATATCAAAGTTGTCTTCTTCGTTCGAGAGAATAAACAATCTTCCAAGTCCACTCTACCAGTTCCATATGCAGAATAAATGTGCCCGCTCTGTTGAATGCCAAAATTATCTTGAAAGACACATCTAATAAACCTGGTGAATCCGTTACTTATGTGCCCACGTTCTGCTTAAACACAGTATCTTCGAATATTACACGACTTTCGTATTGCCACAGAGCATGTGTGTCATCAATAGTGTTTGAGTGAAGACATCCACTCTTCAAAGCTCTATCAGCGAACGTCAATATCGAAATAGGACCAGAACCTGTTTCATAAAAATCGTCCGTTTCCTGTATCGTCCACCTCTGTACATTCGAGTAAGCATACCAGCAGTTTAGAAACTTACACCCCTTTATTGTCACGCGTTTCTTTCCTTTAAAGAAAAGAGCAAAGTTGCTTGACGTTTTTGATTGGAAAGTGTCATTGTCCAACTTTATGACTGCATTTGTTAAACTGATATTTTCCAGGGGTGGAATATTAAGCCGAATAGCATAACTTTTTCGAAAAATTGTCTCAGTACTAATGAAAATGGTGTTTTGAATGGTTATGTAGACTGAGGTTGGATCAAGGAGAGTCAACAGCATATCAAACATGTTATTCATGAAAGTGCATTTGTCGACGTAGATATCAATCGGAAAAGTGTCATTTCTGGGAGGCGATGATAGTACCTGGAATCCAGAACGAAATGATATCACTGTTATATATTGACCAATCTCATGTGGTATTTGGGACTTAACAATAACGCCTTCTGTTTCTTTTCGCTGCTTATGAAGTGGGAGTTTGATATTGTTACAATACCGGCATTTCCATTTGATGCCACTATTTGGTCGCTCGTCTTTTGTACACGCATTTATCTATGAATGAGCAGTTTGAAACTGTGTTGTTAGATTTTCCTCCTATCGTCTTCACATTCAAAGCACCATCCACTGATGTTGACCTCTTTTTATAAAACCTTGAATCTTCTATTGTCACCTTTCCACCTTTATGAAGAATATATACAGCTGAACATTTGGAATTTCTACCGGCCCACTGTTCAATTGTCACATCTCTGAGAGTGAAATATAATTCATCCGGAATGGACTCGTTATGTCGACGCCCATATCCTTCTTTTGGATTCCCTATCACTATTACGCATCCATACTTCTTGGCCTTGCATGTTCTCAACAAGACACTGGTAATGTTGATTTTGAGAAATCCTCGTGAGCTTGTAGCAAACAATGAACCATCGGAAGCTGCACTAATTTTGATAAACCTTGATCTGAAAATTCTTAAGGATGCGCAGATCCTCGAGTCAAGATACAGAGCTTGAAAAATGTTGTTGAAGAGAGATCCCTGGATATCAACTTCTGCTTTGTCAGACTGGATTTTAATACACCGTGAAGATGGACTGCTAGAGCATTGTAAGGCTATAAACTTCACGTGGGGTTTTTTCGCTATAGAATAATAAAGAGTGTTAGTGTCCCTTGGAGATTTATTGAGCGTCAAATTCAAATCTTTATGTATCTCGTTTGTCATTACGTTTGGAACGTAAAGGTCTATAAAGAATCCATTGTTGTCGAAAAATTTAACTCCATTGCAAGAGATATTGATGTGCTCCTTTTTTATAGCATTCGTTTCCTTTGATAAAATCTTCAGGCCTCCCCAGTGATAACGACGTCGAGGTTCAAAGTGGTATCCATTCCTTATAAAATTTGTATCATTTATATTGACTGTCACAAATCTGATATTGTTTCTGACATTTTCTTGGAAAAGAAGCATGAGGCATAACGAGTTGTTCTGAAATAATGAGTATCCTGTGATATCCAAATGAAATGTAGAAACGTTCGGTAAATAAACACTCAGAACTTCCAAACCGTCAAGAAACGTACAGTTGTCAATTGTTACGCGCTGACAATCTTCAAAACTGAGAGACGTTCGGCTGAAAACGATCCCCGATAATTTCACCTGTATCTGCCGGTCATCATTTTCCTTTTGGAAATGAAATCCCCCCTCGCAGTACACGCGTGGCAACAAGAATCCTATGATGTTCAAACTTTTCTTGATATTTAAGTCCGGCTGCTCCTTCGATTGGCCACAGTTGTAAAGTACATTCTCGGTCCCACTCCCATTAAGGTATATATTTCCTCCCCAGCTCACCTGGCGAACAGCTTTGGTGATGGTCTGACAAGGGCGAACCTCGGTTCCACAGTTGCTGGAGTCAAATCCCAAAGGAGACACAAAAACACTGTCATAGTTAGCCTCTTGGGCATCTGAAACCGTGAAATTTAGAGAGATATAATATCCATAGGGTGGTGGAAGGTGGCGGGATTTAAAAAGTAGTTTCTGAAATATAAAATGGCCTCTCTCTATATCAGAATTTTTGCTAATTCTTAAGAGAGATGTCATTATTTGGTTTTTATTACAAAACTTAGAGGCCTTTTTTGGGGTCCTATTTACACACCATATTTTTTCGACTGGCTCTCCTTTGAAGACATATTTTTTAGGAATGCATCCCCTCTGCAAATCCCACCAGCTCCCTCCCCAACAAATGATAAAAATATAAACGATTTCCTTAGGAGCCGATACATAAATAAGCATATCTGCTCTATCATGCTGCACTTACTGTTAATTTGCCTTTCGTTCTTGTAGAAAAGCTACAATAAAAATATTGCATCTGTCTAAATCAAAAATTTTTCATTTGACAAGCCAAAAACTAATCTTCAGTAGTAGAAAAATTGCGTTGCATGGATTTATTTGCTTTTATAAGAGATTGCATTCTGGATTCAGGTAGAAAATAGACTTTCAAAAATATGCTTAGGTCTAGTATGTCATGGAACATTGGACTACATGTGTAACTTCGCCTAAACTGAGTATAAGCGACTGTTAAAATTACCGGCACAAAATGGTGTTGAGTTCACACCTTTGGTACCCCGACTTGTAACTGTGTACATATTTGCTCTATTTTGCCCTGTCAGAAGCCATTTTGAAACGTGGGCGTAGTAACGATTGGATCACTCGGAACCAACGACAGAAACCGGGCGTGTGCACTCGGGGACCCATTGAACACTTTATTGCCAGAGCACAAGTTCGAGACCCTGTATTCGGGTACCCGCACCGTGACCAAATTGTAGCTTGGTTTTTGGAAAAGGGAGTGTTCACGTTAGTGCATGCCTTGCGAGCACCGCATCCGTGCACCTATTGTGAACGCTGCTTATGTTGTTCAGAATTGAGTGATTAGTATCGCCGCGTCTGACAATCTTATTTCTCGATAGTAAACAGGCTCCGATTGGTAAAACGTTGGATAGAGCTATCCTGCGGATAAATCACTATCCAGAGAATAAGTAATACTGGAAACAATTGTGTTATCCACCAGGAAAGAGATTTTTCCAGTGGGTTGCGTTAATCACCTTTTGAACAAGAGAAAGACAAATAATTTAAGTATTTGAAGGAACAAGACAAAACACAGCATAAATATACACTGTAGATTAATTCATTTTAATTTTTTAACACATTTTTTATTGTAAATATTAGTCTCTCGCTTTTTTACTATGTACTATTGGTTTTTTTCTTTTTAATCTTGAAATAATTTTTATTACTAACTGCACATAGGTTTAAACCAGCTGTTTTTTCATACTGAGCTGCTATTTTTTGCAGTATAAATAAAGTATTTATTATTATTATTATTATTATTATTAACCAGGGCCAGAACTTTTTGTTCTTACTTTAATCAACTTATAAAAATAAGCCTGGTTTTCATATGATCGTCCGAATCGTCCCGATCGCCCCAGTCGTTTCAAAAATTTTGCCATCAACAGGACGACTGGAATGATTGGTGGTTTCCACATAACCGTCTCGATCGCCTGAAAGACAAGAGACGCGAAGTCGTCAACGATGTTTCTGGGCCAGACAACGGAATCTTTGCACGTGTTTCGCAAACAAGCCAAACTTGATGGAGGGTTTTAACAAGAGACTGAACCTCGTGGCTCGCTATCTGCTTATTCTCTCGATTTTGTGACCTAACAAGCTAAATAAATAAATAAAGCTCTTTATTAGTTACAAAAAAACAAACGTTCTGGATTACAATAGACAATAAAATAAAACTGAAGAGGCCGGCAAAAACCCTAAAAAAAACTGCTTCTCCATAGTAGACAACACGCCTTAGATTCTATAGCGCGATTTACCTAGGAAGATCGAGGGGCTTCTGCTCGAGTTACCTATTCACTCTCCATAATACTGAAGTCTGCATGTACCTCAGCGATCGCAAAGTCAGCTTCGTAAATTCTGAGATATTTTGCATGAAATTTTCTCATCGGAAAAAACGCTTTTGATCCACAAGTGTAGTAAGCAACTGGGATATTCAAAGTGTCTTCTCGTACCTGAGCTAGTCCAACCAATGTTTACAAGACTCCTACAACATGTCTTTCGTTGAAGCCTTGTAAGTAAGGCTATCGTTTCTTGCAAAAAAAAACAATGCGAATTTTTCCCTCGCTGCTGACACCTCAAAAGCTTTGGATTATTTCATTCAGCTCTTAAAACCACCGCTTTTAAGACTCACTAAACTCGATCACCGAACGGATTACCCGCCATGTTTGATGTTTGAGCTGACTAGTTACCAGTTTCCCACAAGGTAACTCCCGTCGTCACGTGCACCTTTTGAACCAATAGAAAGCGAAAAATAAAATTGTTCATTTGTTGTGTTGTCCACATATGAAGCGTGCTTCCAATCAAGTTGGAGAACAATAAGTCAGCTGGATTGTGGATGGTAAAGGCATGTTCCTGCTGATTGTGTTTTCGTTGTTACATTGATCATCTGATGGTAACTTTCGACACTTACTAGGGTATGAAGCTGGAGATTTTAGTTAAATCTTGCAGATGTGAGCAGGAAACTTTAAGGAGTGATGCAATGAAACACCATTTATTGGCCCCTTCTTGTTTCAGGGGCACCCAACGAGGATATAGTTCAAAACCACTTAACATAGCATTGTTGAACGTATTTTAGTATTCAAACGGTAGATATAGGCATATTTTTATCCCCTAAGAACTTTTCATCTGTTCGGATTTCCTAGCTAAAAGTCTAGTGATCCGAAAATTATAGGGATAAAAACTTACCTTCTCGAAAATTTCAGCCAGGGAAAGGCTCCCGAAAATTCTAGGTGGCCTTTTTTAGGAAAAAAAATCCGTTAAAAATGGGTAATTATACCATTTTGTAGATGTTCGAAAATCCTAGGAGAGGCAGGCAAGCAAGAAATTTTACAACAAATGCTCCGAAATTCTAGATCTCAAATCGTCTTCCGAACAGATATTTTCCCGAAAATTGCCGTTGGGTGCCCCTGTTGTTTACTGCAGACATAATTGTAGTCTTTGTTGCAAATGGTCGATGGAATCCTACAAATTGAACACTGATAATATTCTGGCAGACACCGGCTTGTCAGAGTTTTCAGGACTTTAAATGTATGTTTAAAGACGAAGTGATTTATTAAATATCTCCAAACCCCATGTCTACCACAAGTACAAGCATTGTAGTTTTCAGTTCATATTTCCAATCAAGAACTGAAGTAAACGAGCGGTTTTTCACACAACCATAATGCTAGGACTTAGGTAACTTCTGTTCATAACTTTTAACTTTTTAAGGAAAAGTAAGAAATAAGCCTCAAATATATCTTCTTCTCTACACCATCAGTTAAGAAGGATGGAACAACCTATTCTTTGATCCCAAAAATGAACATTTTTTAAGCCAATAATATTTACAATATACAAGGAGAAATATATGGCCGTAGTAACAGCACATAAGGTAATTTTAATACATTGCTGCTTACAAAATATTAGAGTGATTTCACTTAACAATTAATGTCAAATAGTTACAAGTGCTCAAAAGAATATAATGGAATTAGTGTTTTGACATAGATACATATATATTTTTTTATTCGTTTTGTTTAATGTTACTATGGTTGCATGCCGTATAGTTAAGTGCATAGTAGCCTACCATCTAGATTTATAAAATAACCAGTCCGGAATATCCCTAAATTTAACGACAGGGCCAACTGGTCACGCGCCACTTTTTAACAAATGAGATGGCGCGCTTGTGTTTATCAACAAACAAATCAAAACATCGCCCCAGTGACCAAAAAGTTTCAAAACAACGGACGGAGTCAGACAGAATTAAAGATGAGCTTACAGTACTCGTCTAGGTTTCACATTTAATATTTCAAAGAAAACATGTCATGTAAGAGAATAAGAGCATTAATCATTGCAAGGAATCATTGGGGTGTTCGAACTGATTCCGGACCGATCGCTTAGGTCGTGGCTTCACTGGCATGGCTTGCAAGATTTTTGATAGAAGCAAACTCGTCCCGCGTAAAAATAGCCTTAGAGAGAGTGTGAAAATTTGTTGAGATCGTACAAAACAGCATTGGTACTACCTATTAACTTCTACTGGACAAGAATCAAAGAACCAGTGATCATAACAAGAATAGACAGTAGTTCAAATTTATTAATTTTTCTTGTTTGTTTTTTTGTGTTGTTTCGTGTTGACTTCACGCATCTGGCTTGCTGTAGTACCTGCAATGTTTATAATCAGTGCATGTTCAATGAGTAGCGAAATACAGCATTTACAATTGAGATTTTCCTTGTTTCTTTGATTGTTTTTTAACGGCGGATGAACATTTGGAGAATCCAACAACATTAAATCTTTCCAGATTAGTGAATTTCAGAAACAAAGCGGTTAGTATCTACCTTGCGCTTATGATCTTCAATTTCATCCCCGAAAATTCGGCAAAGTGAGGCGAGATGTTGGACCTGAATATCCATAAGACTAATAAAGTTGTTTTGGCCTTGAAAAGAAAAAAGGCAAAGGCTCGTACTAATGCGAACAAAAGTAATAACACGGCTTTTGTGAGAAACCCGGGAGTGGAAAAAGTACGTGTTTTGGACCTCGGAATTCAAAAATTGTCTACCAAAACTCTAGGTTGTCTGCCACCCCCACATTCAACATGATAAAAGTTAATCGATATGACAATCGAGGAAAAATATCTAGAACTTCGTAAAATATCTGTGAATCGAAAAAATAATAAATACTTGTTCACCTACCTTGAAAGCCGACCAAAATCTCTCTTAAACATCGCGTTGTTTAAAAGATAAAAGAAGAATAAGCCACAAAATGTGCTGAATATTTCACGAGACACTTCCAATATGGCTTCCGATACGCTGTTCACTTAAAAAAATTGTGTATGCCTCATGAAAAGTCTTAAAAATATGCCTGAGAACCTCGAAACGATGACTGATTCTGTCCGACTCCGTCCGTTGTTTTGAAAATTTTTGATCAATGGGGCGATGTTTTGATTTGTTTGTTGATAAACACAAGCCCGCCTTCTCATTGGTTGAAAAGTGTCGCGTGACCAGTTGGCCCTGTCCTTAAATTTAGGGATATTCCGGACTGATAACTAAAATAGTACACGCGCTCTGATTGGCTGAGAGGAGTGTTTGCATGAGAGTATGTAAAAGTGGTTGTGACATGAGATGTTTTGCTTTTCGCGCGCTAATCACGCAAGCACGAATTTGAAAAAAAAATTAAAGATCAAAACTCGACAAGTTTTCTTTATTTACCCACTCCTTCGTCGGCTGAAACTTGGAAAATCTTTACAATCAAGCTGTGTCAACTTTTTTTCGCTTAAACTGACATTTTAAGCGAGAAAAATCCGTATTTTGGAAAGCATCTTTTTGCAAAACAAGAACTGATTAGGCGTACAAGACTTCGTGTACAAGACTTTGCGACTGGTTAGAATTTCTTTTATTTTATATATACTGAGATGAGTATGTCTAAATGTCGCGGGTCGCGACTCGCGGGTAGAGGTCGCGGGTGCGGGTGCGGGTGCGGGTAAAGGTCGCGGGTGCGGGTAAGTGTCGCGGGTAAAAATAAATCACCAAATTTAACCAAAAGATAAAATAAACAACTTTTCTAACGAAGACTAGTCAGCAGAGCAAAGGAAGACTTCTTGTAGGTGTAAGCTTTTTCGTTTATTTCCGACACGTTTCGTCTCTTACTGAGACTTCTTCAGGTAATGAATACAACTAATAAAGAACTGCGTATAAAACACGTTTTCTGCGTAAGTAAAAATTCCGATAGAAGTGAATAATAACTTAACTATGCTGTAAACGGACGTTATAAGAAACACCTTAATAGAGTGTTTTCACATGACGTCAAGGCGGCCATATTGGTGTCCCAAGACAATGAAACGGCGGCCATGTTGGTGTCCCTAGCCAACCTTGTGGGAATTGAACTCTTTTCTTATGCAAACGCTTTCTTTTGTTCCAATAAATTTGCATAGATGCTGGCCACGTGAGTGAAAACACTCTATACATATGTTATTGCGTGTTGTCGTATTTGGGGGCCCATGCGATCAGCGCTAATCGTATGGCCCCCAAAATGCAACGGAACTATCGACTCCATCAGTATAAAGAATCGATCGATCGAAGTAAAACTTGAAATATTCTTTCTTTTTGTCACTCTGTGAAATCAGAACTATGAATGGGAGTTTTACCCAAGTGCACTGGTATTGTTGCCGTGATCAAGCCGCCAGTAACGTGGGAAAAATTCGATTTACCAGGACGGCAAGTTCTTTCGTACAACCGCGCCAAAATTTAGCACGAACGACGAATGACAACTATCGATTCATACTTTTAAGTGGACATGTCATATAAGCTGACACTGCGGACGCTTACACTGAATAAAGAAGGGGTCAAGAAGGGGAGTGAAAACATAGGGGGTGGTCAAGAATGTGGTTCAAGAGGAGGGGAGATTGTTTTTGTCAAAGAAGTAGCCACCTTTGTAAGATCTTGCTGGAGGTCATTTCTTTTTGTTTAATTTCCAAGGGCTCGTTGTTGAAAAACAAAAAACGTTCTAATTCAAGTATTATATCGTCTTCTTAAATGTAACAGCTATTTCTAACTCTTTCGTGTCTAACCTATCACAGCGCTAAACCCTGGTTTCACTTGCCATTTTCTGGTCTTGGCCGGGGGGGAGGATTCTTGACGAAATTTTGATTTTTCTATTACTCGAAAATGAAGAGAGAAATGTTCTAGGCATGGAGGGAACATTATTTAAGGCTGACCACTCGCAACATGGTAATTATCAAAAACCAACTGGCAGATTACGCATTTATACCCCTACAATAATTTTATTTGTCTTGGGTTGCAGAAAAATGAAAAAAAAGAAGTATTAGAAAAGAAAAAAGAAGTATTAATTAAAGTAAGTTTTTCAGTCCGATGGGGTTTCGGCTGTTTAAAGCGGGCACTGAATTTTTACATAGCCTTTTCAATTCACTTCGCTGCTACATATAGGTAATATAGAGGTCAGCAAAGGGCCAACTATTGACTTTTGAAAAAGTCATGCAGTCTGCTAAACAGCTACATAAAATGACTATTTCAAGTTAAATTCAAGCTTTGGAGAGAACGTGAACCCGAAATACTTTTTTTTTTTTCTATCAAAACTTGAACCTCCTCCCTTACAAATCCCAAACGCAGGTATCTCGGTTACTTGGTGCAAATTTAACTAGCCAATGTAGTTTTAAGCATGTGGATTTTTCTTTAGTGACTTTTTCCTTTGTATCGTCCTTAGTTAGCTTTAAATAACTAGACTTCCTCGTTAGGACCAGTGGACCAAAAAAAAAAAGTATTGCAAATCTTCTTTGAAACATAATCAAATTTTCCTTTATTTTATTGATAATTTAAAATTAAATTTGGTGATTTATGTTTACCCGCGACTTTTACCCGCACCCGCACCCGCACCCGCACCCGCACCCGCACCCGCACCCGCGACCTCTACCCGCGAGTCGCGACCCGCGACATTTAGACATACTCGGACAGCCCCTATATAGTTTCAGAAATGCAACTAATCTTAACAGTGCCCTGGCCTTTGAATAGAAACTAGGATGGCGGTGACCTTGTTTTGGTACAAACCTTCCTGCTTTCCATGTGCAAATCGTGGTACTCTGATGCTAACAAGCCCGTGAACATGATCATTTACATATGAAAAACAACAAGGTTTGTGACAAAACAAGGTCACTGCCATCCTCGATTCTATTCAAAGGCCAGGGCACTGAGCACACAACTGTAAAATGGTCTATTCCTAAAGACTCTGATGCAGGTTTGACTGCGGTGGGCTATGGGAGTGTTGTGGGGGACGAATTTTGACCCAGTGAAACAAGGTTGTGTCTTGGTGCTGCAGGTGGATGCAATCGCCAAATGATGTAATGCAAAAGACTGAAAAGGCGCTGAACAATGCCCATACCAAAACACAATAGCGAACCAATCTAACTGCCCACCTACCCCTCCCCTAACTCAACGTTAACATTTGCGTCTCACTTGAGGCAAAATGTTGGGTTAGGGGAGGGGTAGGTGGGCAGTTTCCCAGTAACCTAAATTGATCCGAAATCCAAAACAAGTGATAGTGGCCCCAAAGCAATCCCATAGTGCAATGGGATACAGCACTGACCCAGTCCCCCGCGAACCTCAAAATAGCTTTCAAAGTTTAAAATTGTGTTCTTATTGTCTCCATAGGCCAAGTCTATTGTCATGCAGGTATGTTTTTTTTATCTTTCAGATGGAAGAAACTATGTCATCGAAATCAATAGCCGGACTAGCTGGCGGGATTGTTATGCGCGCGGGGTACTTTCTACCCTGAGAAAACAGCCTTCATTCCGCGACACTACGACTGCTTTCCCCGCGAAATGACGTCTGTGGGATGAGCGCAGAAATGCAATACTGATGACGTGCCGCTATACAGATCTGGGTAGTGCTTCTGATTGGTCGGGTAAATTTGCTTCAGCCAGTCAGAAGCACTACCCCAATTGCGCTCGTTTCTCAGACGTCATTTCGTGGGGAAACCAGTGGTGGCGTCGCCAAATGTCGGCTGTTTTCTTGGCCGCGGAGATCTCAATTAGACTTGCTCCCAAACTTCTCAAACTTCTCGCGCCCCCCGCCAAAAACAACACCAATCTTCCGCTTATTGCGCCACCTAAGCAGGCTACCAATTTAATTTAGCATAAAACGTATGCAATTCTCTTAGAAATACTAAGGAAATGCATTGTGTTGATTCTAATTAACGTTAGCCTTGTTGTCTCAACTACTCCAACAAAACAGTGGGGAGTTTTCCTCGAAGTCGATTATGCAAGGCGCCCGCTTTAGACTGTTGCGCGAAGCGCGCGCGTCGTACGCTCTTTTCAGTATAGCTTTGTTGCTTCTTTGAATCCCAGACTACGACTATTCAAGGTAATAGTGGCCATGGGCACAACAACAAAGCATTGTTATAACTGTTATATTGTTTGTGGTGTTTGTTAATCAACAGTTCTTGTTTCTTTGTTTTAGACTGTTAGCGCCCTCAAGTATTTAAACGAGATAAAACCACCAGTTATTCACTATGATGTGAAACCGGGTACTTTTCATCTTAACGTCAATCAGTTAACTAGTTGTAGTAAAAGACAGCGAATACCCTATTTCCCACTCGTGCCCAAAAATTTATGTAGGACGGGAGTAAAAACATGTACCCACTGCTGGGCGCAGCTTAACATAGCAAAGCATGTACCGTCTCACAAGCCTTGGAAAATATGTATGGAAGCATGGCAGACGTTATGGACGGGAAAGGGAGAATAACACTCGTGCAAACGCAAAGAACGAAAAACTAGAGCTTCCTTTTTCTCCTTTTTTCCCTCTGCTACTTTTCTTGTTCTATTATTTTGTCACGTTTTGCGCGATTCTAGTTTTCCTTCGTGTTCCCACTTTTATCGCGTGTAAGTAAGGTACAATTAGCCCGTTTCTAAGTTGCTCAAGTCTCTGCTTCAAGTCAAGAGTAAGTGCGTTACCTTTATATGAAAGTAATCGTCTTGGTTCCCCCAGAATTCAAAGATTTTGCACTTGGCCTCATCTTGAAAATGAGGAGTTAAGCCTGGCAAGAACGCCACGATTTGTTTGACGAAAACATCCTATTATCGCTTTGAGAACTTGTGGTTCAGTCCAGGCAAGATAGTCAATGACGTGAATTGCTGTATGGCTTCTTCAGTGCGCTTATACGTGACTACGCGGCTAGGTGACTACGTAGTTACCCTGCTACATGGCTTCGCTTATAGCCTGCGAAAACAGCCGTTTCTCCTCGCTCTTCGCCGCAGGGGACGTTTCGCGCGCAGGAACGTCTGCGACTCAGAGGCAGAAGTTCCATACTGATGATATAAAATCTGTCCGGAATCCGGTCAGAAGCGCTGCTTAGTCGACGGAGTGGTTACATAGTTTTAGCTATTGTTTACGAATGACAGACAAACCAATATTTGTTGAATATCAATAGTCTTCTCTAGAAGAAGCATTTGAGTTTTCTGGAGCTTGTTCACAGATGAACACAACAGTTTACCAAAAGCGACCGGGAGAAACGTAGAATTGAACAAATTTGCATTTGGAACCCCATGACTACTGGATTTATTTTGTAAACATTGATTTATATCATCACTATGGAATTTCTGCCGCTGAGTCGCAGACGTTCCTCCGCGCGAAACGTCCCCAGGGCGTAGAGCGAGGAAAAACGGCTGTTTTCACAGGCTACTTCGCTTAAAGATTACGAGGCAACGGGGCTGTATCAGTGGCTTCATGGCTAAGTGGCACGTAGCCGCAGAGGCATTTTCCACGTTGCCACTGTTCTAGAGGTAGAGCTTTTGAGTGGCCGAGTACTCTGCACTTAAACCTGTTCACTTATTTAGGTTCACAGGAAACATTCTCATGGTTGGCACGGGTGCCCTCAGTGAGGAGGTGAAAATCACCGATTTTGGTCTCAGTAAAGTGATGGACTGTAATGATGACAGCATGGAACTCACGTCCCAAGGAGCTGGCACCTACTGGTACCTCCCCCCTGAGTGCTTTGTTGTCGGAAAAGAGCCGCCTAAAATCTCGTCCAAGGTTTGTAAAGGGACTTCTATGACGTACACGTCCCAACCTCGTCCCCAGGGCGCTTTTCCCTGGCTTTGCAAAGCTAGGGAAAAGCGCCCTGGGGACGAGGTTGGTGAAAGGTAAAGTGTTCTTCTTTCAATTTAAAAAATGGGACAGCTAAGGTAGATACATAGATAGAAAGTTACTGAGTTGGGATCGCGAAAATTACATATTTGTCCAAAAGTGACAGAGGCGGGGTCTATAATTGGCCACAGAAAAGACTGTAATGGGGTAGGGGCTCTGAGAGGCCAGCGGCACATACCCAGCGAATCGGCCTTCTTTCCATTCGAGAGCAGTGAATCTGCTCTCCGAAACCACATCTTGTTTAAACCAATTAAATAACAAGGATTACAAATAACTTCAAAATGGATGCAATAAAGCGTAAAAAATAAGGAATTTTTTTACATCCCGCTTGAACCTCTCCATTGAGTAATCCCTTGCAGATGCGGATCGTCTATCCGCACCGATTTCCACCGTTTTACGTAAATCGGTCAGATTTTTCATAATAGACGGACTTATTTTTAATGATAAAAGATACTTTTCCAAATTCCAGGCATGACACCAGTATGGGATACCCTACGAGCAGCAGTTTCTTTCTTGCGTGGCTTTTAACGTTTACGAAGTCATTCGCGTGGCGGCGTGGCTTGTCTGTGGCGTAGTTGGTTTGTTTACACGAGGCGTCCCTTTTTGTTTTGGAGACGAGGGAAAAAGTACAAAAAAAAAACGCCTGACTACAGGTTAATACGCGTCAGACAAGCCAAGCGAAAAACTTGGTAATTAGATTAATTCTAAAGAAAAAATACCGGTTTTGACCCGTCCTGTGCAAGTCTGGAGAGAATGCATAAGTGAGCGTTGAAGCTGCAAGGCGTTGCTCCCTTTCTTTCACCCGCCCCTCGCACTCGCGTCGCTTTTCCCGAGCTGGTCTCGTGTGACTTCTCATGACTCCCCCAAATGGAGAGCTTGCTCGCAGACTCCTTAAAACTCTGATAATGTGTCTAGTAGTCGTAGTAATACGCCAATATTGTGTATATAGTAATGCTTATAGTAATACGCTTATAATGTGTAATACGGTCAAGTTATGCTTAAAGCAGCGTGCACACGAATCTCGATATTTTTGAAACCAATATGAATTTTAGCACTCAGCCACCGTACTTCCCGGGGGTACTCCACTATGTGCCGCCCCAAAGGGTGGGGGTTTTGCACCATTTTGGTCTGAAAACGGGTATACACTTTGCCTATCTTGGTCTGGAATCTGGTATGGTTTTCGAGGGAACTACGGGGTGTATGAACTTATTTATCGTTTCAATTCCAAATGAGTAAGAACGAAAGAGAAATATGCGAATTCGAAATGCACTTTAAGAAATCCTTTTCGTTGCTGTTCTAATCTAAGTAATAATGACATAATTTTGTAGAGACGAGGTCTGAAAACGGGTATGGACTTTAGAGGCCAAGTCTGAAAATGGTTGTGAAGAATGAAATTTTTTGGACTGACATAGGGTCAGGATTTGGAGAACCGGGCGGCACACTCCCACCAAGAATTCCCAGGAGTACCCCTCCCGCCGGCACGTACTTGGTTTTGTGTAAATTCGCATTTTTGAAACCGCTTATTTTAATTGTTAATTTTATTTTTAATTTTTTAATCCGGATTCGTGTGGACGAGACCTTAAACTAAAGGGAGGATTTATTTGCAGCTCAAAAACAATAAAGAATTCCGAAGGGCATTATATACAACGGCTCTATGCGGAATTATGCTCATGTTGCAAATTCAGAAAATAAATAGGATGAAATTTGTTTGCACTCCAACTATACAAAAGCAGTGACTATAACGTGAATTTGCTCTATTGCATTGCCAATAAATGGCTTAAAAACAGGACGGCGTGCACTTTGTCCTTTGTCCTAAACAGGGTGATAAAATTCAGGCTGTTGTCCCAAACAGTGTATGTATTTACGATTTTTTCGTCGTAAAACAGGGTCAAGGTTTCAAACCCTCAGCGGCTCACCTATATCCAAATATTGGTCGAGTACCCCCCGGAATCATTTTAAGTTCCCCGCTTCATTTACCTAATCTCGGCGAATTCAGGATATAAAGGGATGTTAAACCTAGTGGTAGCCTGGTCGAGGCGTTTAGATAGTGGAGAGCAGCGTGAAGTCAGAGAGCGAGGTTTAAATTAGGAGGGAGAGGGAGAGGGAGGGCTCTCTCTTTTGCCCTATCTCCAGTGGCGGATCCAGGAACCCCCTCCCCCCCCGCCCCCTCCTGCCACTAAACTAAATTCCAGGGATACTCAAAAATGTAGTTGTTTTTGGGTACCCTCCTATGATCTGTTCTCCTCTGCTCGCAAAGCAGTATTTCCCGTGCCAACGGCGATCTGCGTTCACAAATTGACGAAACACGTGGTCGTCTCTGTCTGAAAATGGTAATCCGCCACAAAAAATTCAACCAAAGTTTGGACCCCAAAACAAAAATTCCTGGATCCGCCCCTGATCTCTTAATTATCCCCACAATTTGAACGCCTGGAACAGGGTATCCTAGCGGATATTCTAGATCTTCAAGTAGCAGTGGTCATCCGTTATATATATATTTTCGCTTGTTTCCGCAGCTAAGCTTTTCGGCGAAAGACTGGCTACTTCCTCTTGTCAAAAGGTACGAAATTCCCGGCATTTTCTCCAGCTCTACCAAAACAAAATCCTATCCTGTGGATTTACTAGTTATTACTATAATTATTATTACTATAAGTTACAGGTAAGCTTTTGTTTTGTGATGCTAATAAGGCCTCTCTTAGGATTAATAAATGGAGAGAAAGACGTTTAAGGTCTACTTCACCTTTTTTTTTCTTCACGGAGGGAATTTTTAGGGCTTGCATTCACATAGGGCTATTGTATTTTAATAATATCCGTACCCTAGCCAGGCTTCTGTTGAGGACTTACCTAATTTCTTTGACCCCTAGGCCAGCAGAATTAAATAAAAATGCATTCACCCCTGAAGACTTTCATAAAGTGTGGGTCTACCCCTGAAGAATTTCATGTAAAGGTGATTTTTTCTATAAAAATTGCATGAATTAATAGTTTACCAACAACATCAACATCATTGTTATTTCTACTCTGGACAATTAAAAGAATATACAAGAAATATAATTATTAATTTAGACTGAAATAAACTAGCACAGAAAATCCTTGTTCTGAGCCCCCACTTGATTTAAGAATGCACCATTAAATTTATTATTGGCCTGCTGAAAAAGCCATTGTTGATTTACCAATCAGATTGAAAGGTAGCCTGAATTTCATCCGATTACTTCGAGTCGTTATTACTCCCTCAGTAACGTCTGAATCGACCGGCCGTTAATACCGTCCAGTGACGTCACTACTCCTTGACCTTTGCTTTAATTCATGCAAAAAGAAAAACACGATTTTCAAGTGGCAAACCGAGAAATATCGGTTTGAAATGTCTGCATGATACAGAACTGCGTTATTTTTTTCGATTGTACTTCATGTTTAACGTTCAAACTATCAACTGCATGCAGTACAACTCTGAACCGGTTGTACTAAATCCTATGATCAAACTTGGTCGCAATCACGCAATGAAATAAACACACACACGGAACACTTAGTTCAAAAACACAATGATTTGCTTTAATCGAAAAGAAGCTATTTGGTCCTTAACGAAGAAAAAAACAAGGAGACAAGAAAGAAAAGCTAAGGGAATCATTACACTTGACGGTAAAAATAGCAAGAAGGTCGAATTATAACATTGATCTCAGAAAACTTCGCGTAAACAAAATCACTGGCCGCCGAAATCACAAAGCGGCTCTAAATGAAAAACCTACCTACTCTCTGCAATGATTCTTCATTCGCAGTTCAATTTAGCATTTCAGTTTCGAAGACAAGGGCAATTTTGCTGTTTAAGATAAAGATTAAGCTTATCGAAATGTTTGAACTAAACGAAAGAATGCCATCGATGCGATCCGACAATCCCGCTAAAATGTTTCATAATTAGCCATAATTATGCGAATGTTTAGACAATCAACCAATCAAAATCACTACCAGGTTTTCGGGTAGTGAGTGACGTCACTGGACAGCATTAACGGCTGGTCGATTCAGACGTTGTTGAGAGGAGAAAACGACTCGAAGCAATCGGGTGAATTTCAGGCTAATTGAAAGGGAATCTGAAATGAATTTCCGACAATTTGTTGAATCTGTTAGGGTGCGGGAACAAGAATAGCTAGGGTTAGATTATGTCTGGGACACAGGCTTGGAATTTTTCAAATCAAAAAATTATTAATAATGCATTTGTGTCTGAAGGTGGTGCCGGTGGAATTGGTCGGGCTGTCTGTCAAGCTTTAGCCACAGAAGGAGCTGGTGTCATTGTAAAAGATCTAAACAGTCAAGGGACTCAGGAAACACTAGACAGCTTATCACAACATGCCAGCTTAAAACACAAAAACTATTCTTTAGACGTGTCAAGTGGAGAGGAAATACATAAGGTGTTAGAGTATATTATAAGCGGGTATAAGAAGCCATCGTGCATTTTAGTCAATTGTGCTGGCATCACTAGTGATGAATTCTTACTGAAAATGGATGAGCAAAAGTTTGATAAAGTCATTAAAGTCAACCTCAAGGTGAGTGGCTTTAACCATTCATGCAAATGGCATTAAAAAAATTAACATTTACTCTTCAATCATTTTGTTAAAGACTGGCCTATATGATTTCAGTCAATGTGCAGAACTGCTGGCTTACATATCTTAGATATAAGCACACTTCTAAGCACAAGAAAGCTAATAACTAAACTGGAATGATGCAAAGAAAAGCACAAGAACAAGCAAGAAAACATGCTGCTATGTTGGATTCATCTTTAACTACCTACGTGTGTTTATGCATATGCTTGCATCATACTGTTTTTATGCTGTATAAACCAATATCTCTTTTAATAACATCAGCCATTAAAATTCTGGGGATTTCTTGCTATTATATAGGTTAAAAATGGATCAGGAACAAGTAAAAAATAATGTGGATAAAAAAGAATGACGTTTCCGTGTCATCTTGACACCATTTTCAATATTTATGGTGGACAGACTTAGGGCCTGTTTACATGGAGTGGGGGACCCCGGTCTAGTGGGGTTGGTTTCTTTTGTTTTCACGCTCTGGCGGACACAAAACAAAAGAAACCTACCCCACTAGGCCGGGGTCCCCCACTCCATGTAAACAGGGTCTTAAAGTGATGACAAAACTAACAACAAGCACACTGTAAAAATAGAATAATGTTTGGCTCATGTAATTATATTTTAAAAACTGACTCCTCGTGTTGTTTACATGGCTGATCTGCCTCTCTTTCCAGGGGACATTTTTGATGACTCAAGCTGTTGCGAAAGCTATGGTTGATCAAGGTGTTAAAAATGGTTCTATTGTGAATATGGCGAGTATAGTAGGCTAGGTGAGAAAAATTTATACGGTTTGCTGTGCAGCGAAACCAATTGCCTGAAAGTCAATAGGGAGTTGTAGCATCGACGACGGTGACGGCAACAAGAACGTCAAAACAGCAACGATTATTAAGCAAAACAACAAGTTTGCATGTGCATCACGTTTTTTTGTACATGTCTTTGCCATTACTGCATGACTGCAATGGAAAAGGCCTAATTTCATGTTTTATCAAGGATGTAACTTGGGTGACGACGAAATTTTCTTTCTCTTTTTGTAAACTTGAGTGGCCCCCAAGAAATCAACTCTAGGGAAATTTGCCCACATTAGACATCTTCAGTGAATTGGAATAAACGCAATAAAGTTTGTAAAACTCTAATTTATTTTAAAAGTGACATTTTCACTGCCGTAGCCGTCATCATTGCTAAAACTCCCTATTTAACGATTTAATTCAGGCTACGACGTTCACACAGTACCGCTTGAATTTTCAATCAGTGGAAAAATTTGACCAGACACTTTGTTCACACGAAACTGTTCAATATTTTTGCACTGTTCACACGTAACTGTCAAACCATAATATTTCCAAGCAAAGCCAGTGATAACACAACTCGTAAATCCATCATTACAGAAACGCGCCCATTCAAAAACGTCGATCGTGAAAATGCAAATAAGTGAAAAATGACGTTAATTTAGTGTCAATCAAGAAATCTCCTGGGTATATCCCTTTCCTGGTTATTGTCCCTGCTCAGACAGCCGCAACATTTGCCTATTCTTTGATGAAGAATAGAACTTCACGCGACTAACAATAGCTCAGTCTGTTTAAAAACTGTCTAAATTTACTACGAATTAGCATGTGACTTTTTGCTGTTAAACGCTTCAAAATTGAAAAATCCTCGGTCATTGGTGTTGATTTTGCCGTAAATAATTCAATGCACCGACTTAAAACGAATTTTTACCTTTTACAAATTTCATGGTTCGAATCGATCGATTAAATATGAGCGCCGGCGATGGGTGGGTAGAAAACGAAGACCTAAGACCTAAGACCCAAAAACGAAGACCCCCTCAAAATCACTTATAAATATCTAGAAACGGGTATCACGACCTTAGATGTGTAAGAAACAACAATATCTTCAATTATACAAAATTTCGACCAGGGTCTTCGTTTTCTACACAATCCCCCCGGTGTGTAGAAAACGAAGACCCCTCTCAAAATCACTTGGAAACGGAGGGAAACTGCTTTTAACGACTTCTAGACACTAAAGGAGTGTAAGAAACAACACGGCTCCTTACGATTTCCAATTACACAAAATTTCGACCAGGGTCTTCGTTTTCTACACAATCCCCCCGGTGTGTAGAAAACGAAGACCCCCCTCAAAATCACTCGGAAAAGACTGGAAACTGTTTTTAACGACTTCTAGACACTAAATGAGTGTAAGAAACAACAAGATTTTCAGTTATACAAAATTTGACCAGGGTCTTTGACCGGGGTCTTCGATTCGTTTTCTATATAACCCCTATAGAGCTACATTTTTTTTCTGCGATGCGACACTTCCGATTTATGTCACGTCACTTGGGTAATCCTTGAATAAACAAAGCAGTTAATTGAATTTACGTAGTGCGAACAGGACCTTTTTAGAAGGAAAAATTTATCAAATCTTATTATGTGACAATATTTTCTGTCCCGAACGCACGGGAGACAGCGATTTGTTTCTCACAACATTTTATTTCGTTTTTGACCTGTCGCCTTATTAATTTCTTTCCAAACATTGCCCGCTTTAAATTAAGTCAAAAGGATGACGAATACAGTTTCTGTGCCCGTCAATCACTCTTACGTGCATCTCACGAGGAAACATAGCCTTTCTCAAGTGAGTTCAAAAGGTCACGTCTGCGGACAATAATTGGTGTATTTCGATCCATGTTGACTTGGTCGCCGCGGGTGTAAAAGATATCTTGTTTCTGTTACCGCATTGCCTGCAGACTCGGCGAGATTTCGCTGTTCCTTTTTATGTATCACATGGTATTATGTCCTGATTATGGCGTTTGCATTGCCGTTACTAAAGCCCAAAGCCATCGATGTCTCTGAGTTACCGCTGTTTGATTTTCAAAAGTTTTTTAACAAAGAGGAAATCGGGAAAGGCGGTTTTGGCGCTGTTTTTACAGCAGATTATTACCCACGTGGTAGCGGGAATTCGCCGGAGAGAGTTGTCGTAAAAAAGGCGCTTGGTGAGGACCTCGAAGACAAGAAAAATTTTGTGAAGGAAGCGAGGATTCTCCGAGATTTGCAGCATCCAAATATTGTCAACTTTAAAGGAATCTGCACGACACCAGTAGCCCTGATCCTGGAATATGCTTACTTCGACTTTATGCCCTTTGGAATGAACTCAAAGGTGAGCTCCCTATCTGGCTTTCTTGCCACACTCAACGATTATGATTGTGCAGGCTTTGACGACCCCCGTATTTTTTTGGGTATATGCAAAGACATTGCAACTGGTCTGCAATACCTTCACCATAAAAATGTTGCACACCGGGATTTAAAGCCGGCAAATGTTTTAGTCAGCAACCAACATTATTGCCAACTGTCAAAGGAAGAAATCGGAAAAGTGTGGATCGAGTGCCCCATGGTATGTAAATTGGCAGACTTCGGTGAAAGTCGGTCGAGTGAGGTGCAGACAAAGTCGATTCTAAATTCTCAGACTCTCCGTGTAAACCGTGGCACCCCTGTATATCAGGCCCCGGAGTTTCTGGTTGGCAAGACACGTTTGTCAGTCGCCACTATTGAAGATATGAAAAGGGCAGATGTATGGGCACTGGGAATGAGCCTATTTGTTTTACTCAATCCTTCTGTGAAGTACCCATATCACAAGGAAATCGAGCGCGCCATGGATAAAGGGAAAACGTGTCTTCAACGTCTAGAGGCCATCTTGGCCGATAAAAAGCTTCCTATCGAGCCCCTCAAGTACCAGCACAAACACGCCACTGACTGGTATAATATACATCGAATCTACATGGAATGTATTCAGTTAGTCCAGAAAACAGGCCAAAGATCGATCAAGTGGTCCAGATGATCAACCAAGTACCTTCTGAGTCCTCCATGGATATCCATTTAAAAGTTAGCCAAGCGTGATCATTGGAGGCTTTTGACTGTAATGTGGCCAAAATTGCAGCAAATGATGCCAACTTTCCCAAATTATCCCACCCTGATAATGATGGCAGCAACGCTTGCGCTTTCCTTCGTGTTCAAATTGCAGATAAAATACACTGTCTGCACCAGGACCAAAAACGAAGAAACAGTGGGGTGTGGCAATGCATTTGCGATGTAGCAGAACGGGTAATTACGGAATCCCCTCGTCTTATTAACCCACACAGGAAGGTGGAAGAGTTCTATGATGCACAATCAGCCTACAAGCTCATAAAGAACATTGGCGTTCCAATTGACGAGTACGAGTTTTCAGAAGAGTTTGTCACAGGAGATTATGTCTTTTCTTGGAAAGGAAGAGAGAACCTGATGCGCGCTCTTTCCTCTAAGTAGTCCGAAAGTAATTTCAGTGTTGGGCTGTACACCTGCCACACAGTTATTTTTACTATTGGCTTCATTAATGAATGCTTCTTCATTGTGGACACTCATCCGATTCCTGAAGTTATTGGTGGTAAAGGGAAGGGTATGCTGAAGATATTTCCATATGAGACGGACAGGAAAGCAGCATGCGAGGGAATGTGTCAATGGATATGGCGACGTCTTGTTTTGAGTGGCGCTAAAAACGATTCCTTGCAGTCACTTGCATTTATGACGAAACTTTCAAGGTATACTATTTGTAATGTATTTTCTACCCTGGTTGAAGAGGATTTTTCTTGAAAAATTTGTTCTCCAATAAGGCCTAAGTTTAGGGAGGGGCAGGGCGTGATGTGTGAAAAAAAAAAACTTAAACTCTATTGACTATATTTCGTATAAGTACCAGTAGGAAAGGACGATGTTGATTAGGTCCACACTTCAAACGATTGCCCGTTTTACAAAGCACGGGTAGCCCTAAAGAAAAAAAATCTGAAGTCCTTTTTCAATCATTGCCCCCCTTAAGACCTTTCTATTTAGCCGTTCCTTTTACATTTTTCTTATGTTATTATGCTATGGTTTTATATATCATATAAACACCAATGAAATACCAAGTGAGCTTTTGCGCAAAAACTTGATACAGTAATAGCCCGCGTATAAGAACCTGAATTTTTCAATTTAGCCTAAATAGGTTCTTATATAAATGGTACTTAAAGCAAATTTAGGCTACCGAGGTACTTAAAATAGGTTCTTATATTTTCATATGAATTTCATCTGTATATACCATATATATTGTAAATATCATCTCATAATACAGTATAAATCATTTATTTGTACCATAGAGCAATGCCTATAGGCAGTTCAGTGCAGGTACAGCATATGTCCTTAACAAAACATAACAAAGAAACTCATGTTGATACCAAATTCATAACAACCCCACTGATAAGAACCTAACTTAAAATTTTAGCCTAAATAGGTTCTTATGTGGAGGGGGCTTAAAATGAAAATTTTAGCCTAACAGGTTCTTAAAACCCAGGTTCTTATATGCGGGCTATTACTGTATCTTCACATGTGAAAAAGACGTATCCTCACACGTGAACATATCACCGTTCCTATGGCTTCATAATTAACCGCACCTTTCAGACCATCAATCTATTTAAGTGAAATGGTTTGGTATTTAATTGGTGTTTATAAAATAAATAGAACATTACATGGTCCCTTGAAGATACGACATTTCTCTTCTTGTGTTGAAAAAAAATATTTCACTCGTTGGCTGCGCTCACTCGTGAAATATTTTTCAACACTCCAAGAGAAATTTCGTATCTCCGCGCGGTCATGTAATATCCTCTATATATTTTAGTAACGTTTGAGATTGAGTCGTTATTGAATATCTAGTAGAAATGCACTGTGTTTTAGTTACTTATTATTATAATTATTATTATTAATGTTATTATTATTATTGTTATTATTATTATTAGCATTTAATATTAGTTAGGGGATATACAAGGAGAGAACAATGCAATCCTCTTTTAGGTACAACGGTTTAGGTACAAGAATCCAGCCTTAACCACTCTTTCTCGTACTGGTTTATATATCACAGATCCTAGGCTCTTCTAAAAATACAAGACATTATCAACTAAATATGATACCGTGTGGCACGAAATTTTTGCGGGAGTATAATTTTGCGGATTGGCATTTTTTTGTTTTGTGAGAGGTATTTTTTGCGAATAGGACAGATTAGTTTTTCTTGCTGGGAATTAATTTCTGCGATTTTCAGAAAGTATCCAGTACCCAGAATTGATAATATTTTCGTAGCTTATCGAGTACTTGCAATAGAAATACAAATTTTTAAACAATAAACCAGTATTTCGTCGTTTCAGAATGAAAGAGACAAGTTGTGATTGAACAGACATTTAAATTAGAGAATATTTACTCTGGAGTAAATTTGTGCGGGAAAAATGTTCGCAGTAACTTTCATTTGCGGAAACTTATTTTTGTGGATTGCTGGAAAAACAGCAAAAATCGCAAACATTAGAACCTGCAAAAATGTCTTGCCACACGGTCTTACATATTTGCGCTGACAAAATATGGATGCGGAATATTGTTTTGTTATTTGACATGCAGGAGCAGCTCCACTAAGCTCACAGATCAAGAACAAGGGGACAAGGAAGAGAGCCGTATGTAACTGATTTGGTTCCGTTTTCACTAATGGAGGCATCCCCTTCTCTTTTCCATCAACAACTTACATTAATTTTGAACTTGCCTCATAAATATCTACAATAGGCAGGATAGGGACATAATGGACCGTTCGACTCTATTTTTGTTTGTTCTTACGTCGACAGTGATGTTTATTATAGAATGCAGTATCTTTACAGTTACTTCATGGATCCTGGGTATTAGCGATGAAACGCAGCCGGGTTAACGGGACCTTCATCAGGCTAGTGTCATTTCTTGCTTGTCTGCTGTTCACAAACTTGAGCTGGTGGTCTGAGATTTGTCAAGGAGAATTGTGCTGAAAGAATTTCACATCAAACTGATGCAAAAAAACACCACACCAAAATCAATCTCTCCCTTCTTGTATCGATATCAGTGCAATAACTATAAACAGAAAAACGAAAGCAAGGAGGTCCTTGTTGAAAGACAAGCAGCCGATGTTTCTACTGCATTTGGTTTCTTAATATTCGCTTAAGTTTCTCTTTCTTTCTGCGGTTTTGCTCCAGTCACTTTTTCCCTATTCTAATCTTCCTTGAATATTTTAAAACGAGGTAATTCTGACTCGGTAATTGTTTTTTCTTGTGTGTGTGTGTGTTGCAGGTGGGCATTTCTTGCATGATCCTCCACTTGGTTACAATTGCACTCCAGCGAAGGCGGAAGATCCTCCAAGTGCAGAGGCATTAGATCGAAGAAATGAAAGTGAATGCATCATTCCCGAAGAGGGAAAAAGTTTCTTTGGCAGTAATGCATCGAAACCAGACGTTCATATAGCGGAAGAACCTATCTTCGAGAAGTTAAGTGAGTTTTTGGAGAGTCGCAAGAATAGGAAAAGAAAGAATAATACTCCTGTCCATTACGGTAAACCTCAGGAAGAAAAGAGAAGAGCTTTTAGCAGAAAACGCCCCAAATGTGAGACTGCATGTTTAGACGAACAAAGTGATTTATCACATGAGGTAACTGATTGTGAATTTAGACGTTGTTATAGAAAGATATCTCCAAATTTACTGATTGAACACCAAAATTTGAATTACCTGTAATATTTGTATCCATTTTAATTTTTTGTTAATTTTGTCGCGGTTACAGAAACTTACTGAAAGTGGTCACCAGCCGGCTAAAACTTCCAGACATGTGATGGATATTTCTCCATACAGCCAGGAGAAAGACGATGGCGAGGTCAGTATTATAATAGTTCATATTTTGAAACCGTAAACATTCTTGTAGTTGATTCTTTGATGCAAAATACGAAAAGACGAATCATGCAATACGGCGGCTCCCTTAATGCTCGCAGCAGTTGCTGTCTTGTAATCAAGATGTTGATTGTGACTAGCTAACCAAGTCAAACCAGCCATTCCAGCAGTTCAGACTTTTAAAAGCAGTTAAGGAACATTGTAGTTATCGATCATAATATAATAGGTGACAAATTAATCCGTAATGGCCCGAAATTTCAGCGTTCATTTATAATTTCTCATGTGAAATGACAAAATTGCCATGGCCAAAACTTGATCAATTTCCCTTTTTAATATAGTCAAATAATGTTTTTTAGATAGGGAACACGGACCTTAACACAATACCAGAGGAATTCATGCAAAGTGGAAGGTTGAGCAATGGATGCATGGAGGGAAATGTCTCTATTTCAAACAGAAGCGCAAATAGTGATGGAGGTGTGGTCAAAGATACATGTAGTGGCATCAAAGCCATAATTAAGGACGGAAATGTGGTCGATGGTGAAAATCACGAAACTGGGCATTTTGATGACTATCACGGCGGAAGAAATGACTTCCAACACTGTACAGCAAAGGATGATTCCGAAGAAAGTTCAGACGTCGATGACGACGAAATAGACACTTCAAGTGGTGGTAACGAAGACAAGGACAGAGTAGATGATGCTCCTCTTCCTGGAAATGATTATCATGTAAGTGATAGCAATGATAACTTGGTTGTTAACGATAAAAGTGTAGTGGATGATGTTTGCTGGAAAAATGTCTGATTTCAAATCTTGCGAAAGCCGTGTAAAGTGATTTTAGCTCTTTGGTGATCTGATATAAAACGCGAAACTCAACTTTCAAACAACTGATTAAATAAACATTTTCATCATTCCTTCTTTTTAGACGGATGAATGTTGGAACAATGATCAAAGAATCCCTATGTTTGAGAAGAGTCGAACCACAAGGTACACCGTTACTGAAGCACTCAGAATATTAACAGAAAGCAAGGCTCTTAAGTGTTCTAAGCAACCCCTAAAAGTTCGCGAGAATGCGTCATTCCTGATAGATTTAAAATGGTTCAGCGCATGGGAAGATATTAAGGCTGACATGAACGGAGTCTACAATAGAGTCCTACGTTGTGGGATTTGGACTTTGAAACTTGAGGATGGCCTATGGTCTGTGGTTTCCCGCAAGAAAATTCGTTTGACTTCGCCTACAATGTTTCATTTAGTGCTTAACTCAAAGGCAAATAAGGCCCAACCAGCACTTGTGCGCTCACTTTTTCTTTTGAAAAACGCCGGGGGTGGAATCGTGGGTGATGCTTGTCTTTTGCAGTATCACCTTACTAATGGCCAAGAGCAAGTGAAGATTAATGTCCAAACACATGGGAACTGTAGAAAAACTAATCCAAAGCCTTTTCAGCCTATGAAAAAAAGTTCATTACGGGAACTACAGGAAGGCGCTTCAAGCAAACCTTCAAGACAAGTATATGACGACCTCCGTCAAAGTTCAGGTGGAATCTGTGGCTCAATATCCCTATGCGACCTACCGCGCGGCAGACATCAAGTTTACGATGCCAAGTCGAAAGCCCGTGAGCGAGGTAATGATGATGTCGGTGATCTCTTAAAATATGCCCGCGACAAGGAAGATCTTGTACTCCACCATTCCGATGTCCCTGAAGATCTGTGGGTGCTGGGGACGTCTTCCATGTGCTCTGAATTAGAAAGGTCCACAAGTTCTGACATTTTGAGTCACCCTTTTAGTGTCGACCCAACATTCAGTCTGGGCAAGTTTGAAGTAACCCCGTGGTGTTCAAAAACCTTCTTCTCAAATCTAAGCGAACAGGAGGAAATCCGATCTTCCTAGGTCCAACAATGATCCATCACAGTAAGTCTGAGACAACCTATCAGATGTTGGCCACCACGTGCGTCAGAAAATGCAGTAGTCTGACTAATGCAAAAGGCTTTATTACCGACGGAGAAACAGCCCTCCAAAATGCATTTCAAGAACAGTTGAAGCATTCGCAGAGTCTCCGATGCTTCAAACACTTCGAGAACAATTGCAAGAATAAATTGAGGGACTTAGGCATAAAAAGTGAAAAGGATCAGAAGTACTTTTTGGCGAAGACGTTTGGAGTTCGTGGGAAAGAAGAAGGGATCATTGACGCAGTAGACGGCAAGGACCTGCGTAAACGTTTGAGATCCGCACAAAATGAAGTAGAGGAACAAGAACGACTGACCCTTGGTAAAGACGAGCAGTACGCCCCCAAGTATTGGTCTTACCTGAATGACAATAGAAAGATGATAAGGAGACATATGGTAGACGATGTAAGGAGAAAGGCTGGTCTGATGGATGGGGAAAACGGAAGGCCAAAAAGGTGTTACACCAACTGTTCGGAATCGATGAACAACATTATGAAGGCAGCAAAGAACACCTTTACCAAGGAAAGCGGTGCTACTCATTTAACTGAACTCCAATTTACCCGGCACGTGTTTGAAGCCATACATGATCATCAAGTTGAAGAGTTTCAGTCCGCAGTGGCTGGAGTAAGCGACGAGTATGTCCTGGCTGACCACAGCAAATATTTACAGGTTCTAGCAGATGTGTGGTTTGATTGGTCACCCAAAACGAGGAATACGTACATTGGAAATATCCAAAAACTGTCCATGGAAGACATATTTCAACAGAAAGATGTCCCCTGGCCAAGTGACAACATGAGCGAGGATCGCTTCGAATTTAGGGACCTTGAAGTAGACGTTGCTGGCATCCTTTCAGATCACTTCGGTTACTCTGCAGACAACTCCATAGCAATAAAGCGAGAGGTACTAAACTTAGTCAACCACCCAACAGCCATTCAGCCCAAAGCCTCACTGGCCACGAAAGAAAACCTAAAGTTTGAAGTAGCTAGTCCAAGTGCTAGGAATGGAAGTGTTCTGGTGACTGTTTACAGGGATCACGTAGGATGTGTTTGTGGCAGGTATCGACATGACAACATATGTAAACACTCTATTGCTGTGGCTGCACGTCAGTCCATTCTCTCCACCCACTTTAATTTCCTCAAGAAGAAATCAAAGAAAGGAAGCCGCACGGCCCTTGCAGAGTACGATGTCAACAAGAATACCGCAGGAAAGAAAGGGGCTAGAAATAAAAACTCGTATAGGCCGGAAAGATATTGTAGCAGTGGAGTAGAACCAAGTAATCAAGCAAGGCAGACATTCACTGAAATCCATCATAACGAAAATCAGTTTGTTTTGATGTTCCTGCCACAAGAAGCCAGGACGTGCAAATCATGCGAAATCGAGTTCTGTCAACGCAAGCAAGTCATCCCATTCAACATGGTGTTTGCCCACAAAGAACGCTGGTTGTATCCTGTTGATGGTGATTGGTCGAAAGCGAAAGCGTCAAAGAAGGAGACCAATCGCTTTTATCATACTGCAAAGAAATGCATCCTTAAGAGATTCCCCTATTTCAATTGGGAATATGTTGAAATTCCGTCCCATGTCGCTGATTCTTTGAGTGAATCGCACAGGAAGTATCTCAGGAGCGAGTTTCAAGACGCTGTCGTATAATTCAAACAGTCAGAACATTTTTTGTGAGTGGCCATAATGTAACTCCTTTCTTGTTTGAAATTTTAACTTCCACAGGCAAAGAAAAACGTTTCACGAGAAATTTTACTTTCTTGTAGGTATGAAAAAATATATCCCTCCGATCTGGAGCAGTGCCCTGAATGAAACTCTGGTTTCTCCGCATTTCCAATGCGGCGTTTATTCGAGGGAGCCTTTTATTTCTAAATCGTTTTTTAAAAATCATTGACAACTGTTAGTGTACATCGTTTGTAAATATTATGTAATTTAAAGGTTCACCAATGTCTCCCTCATTTTGCTGAGATAGGATCGTAAATGTATGGATGGTGTAAATTATCAAGTTGTACCGAGCTTTTTCTTATTGACCTCATTCTTTTGAATAGGTGCGGCGTTTATTCGAGGGCGTCGTTTGCTCGAATTAATACGGTATCTGTTTGTTTGTTAAAAATTAAATCGAAAACCTCGATTTAACGAATTTTCGGAAATCAATCAATCAAGCTATACGGCACTAGAAACTCAAGAAAAGGCAAACAAAACTGCTTAAAACTGCTATACGCATAAATTTTATCTTTGTTGGTCTATTTGGCTTTCTTCTTTATCATATGTTAACATTTATTCATTTATTCGTTATATCGAGGTAAAGCTTACCATTAGGATTCTGGATTGTGTTCGTTGTAATGATAAGGACGATTTCGTTAAATCGAGGTTCTGTTCCATACATTTTACTATAATATTTGCCGGGCTGAAGAAAATCGTTTGTTATATAGAGGTTCGTTAAATCGAGGTTCCACTGTAGATAAATGAATGAGTGATTGTTATCAAGATTGTTTGTTCATGTTTTGTTAACGTTCTTGTTGTGGTTGCTTGAGGTTTCTATAGTCAGTAATAAAGACGTGACTGTAAGCAGCGACTGGAAGACTCGTATTTTTCAGATGAAAATGTTGACGTTTATAGAAACAAGGCTGGGCATTAAACCCATGACAACATTAAGATCTCCAGAGTGACGTGATTATTTAATGTCAGAACAAATCCGAAATCCATATCTTACAATGTATGTAATATTTTCCTAATTAAATACATATTGACTTTTGTATGGAAAGTGTTTCTGTTTCATGTTAGTTTTACTTTGTAGAATTCATCATTATAATACTCATTAAACTCGTGGTACAGTAAACCCCGTTAATACAGACACTTATAATTAGGAGACCATAGAAAGGGTCCGTAGTAAGCGGGTTTAATGAGGAGAAGATATAAGACCTTTCTTTTCCCTGAGACAACGCTCCCTTGCGCTTGCGGCACTCGTTGCAGTTTCTCACATTCCCCCTCTGTGATGTTTAGAGTATAACTCAAGAGCTCCGAATAGTCTAGAATTTTATTGGGGAAGCGTTTCTCTTCTGTGCAGGCATTTTCCGAAGGACACTGAAATAAGTGACTGGAGTGTGTGTGATTTTCATTAAGAGTCTGCAATACAACAGGTACTTACGTGGGTTACCGTTTTTTCCGGTGCAAAGTTATTATTGAGTGAACTTGTAATATAATTTAACGTACAAAATACTTGGCTCAAAGAACAAAGAATATTCACACAAAATGTGTTTTCTGGTTTACGCGCAAACTGGTCGTAATATAAACATGTCGGAAACGTTTCTGTCGTCAGTAATAAAGACGTCACTGCGAGCAGAGAATGAAGACTCGTATTTTTCAGGTAAAAATGTTGACGCTGATAGAAACAAGGCTAAGCATGATTAACATGTCCAAGTGACATGGTTATTTAATGTAATGGAGTGGGGCATTTTGATGGCGATCACGGAAGACATGACTTCGAACACTTTACAGCAAAGGATGATTCCGCAGAAAACTCGGTGAAGACCTTGATCGAAATTCCGTGTAATTGGAAATCGTCAGGAGCCGTGTTGTTTCTTACACTCATTTAGTGTCTAGAAGTCGTTAAAAGTAGTTTCCAGCCGTTTCCAAGTGATTTTGAGGGGGGTCTTCGTTTTCTACACACCGGGGGGATTGTGTAGAAAACGAAGACCCTGGTCGAAATTTTGTGTAATTGGAAATCGTAAGGAGCCGTGTTGTTTCTTACACTCCTTTAGTGTCTAGAAGTCGTTAAAAGCAGTTTCCCTCCGTTTGCAAGTGATTTTGAGAGGGGTCTTCGTTTTCTACACACCGGGGGGATTTGTGTAGAAAACGAAGACCCTGGTCGAAATTTTGTATAATTGAAGATATTGTTGTTTCTTACACATCTAAGGTCGAGATACCCGTTTCTAGATATTTATAAGTGATTTTGAGGGGGTCTTCGTTTTTGGGTCTTAGGTCTTAGGTCTTCGTTTTCTACCCACCCCGCCGGCGATGCGTTAATAGTTTGTTTACATTTTGTCGAGGGTTTTAGATAATATTATAAACCTTAAAATTTACGGGCAAATTCGACGAAAAAGCACTCTCACTTACATTCTTCATTTAAGATATTGATTTTAGCACAGTATAAGGCAAAATTAAGAGCGATACTTTCTTTAAGAACGCTATAACTACATATTTAATGACCAAACCTAAACAGCGATCTAATCCGTCTCTGGAAAACAACTACAATACCGCTTCTGATAATATTTATAAACGCTGCAAACATTTTTATGCAATCTTATCGAGTGATTTTCGTGAAGATGAGTTTTTAAGTGAAGAATACTTTGGTTTCTGATTAGCTTTAACCATAGTTATTAGAGGAGACTGGTTATGAAAAGCGGCAAACATCAATGATAAAAACAACAGTGCTGCAGTTTATGTTCAAAGCACCGTGAAAGTGCACAATCCTTTGTTTTCTGTTGGCAAATTGTTACGGAATAAATTAATGCAACGTTTTTATTGGTCAATACAATCTAAATGATAGGAATTCTTTTGAACGTTGTGCACTTTCAGGTCCACAAAAACATATAACAAAGGAGTCTGACGGGTTTCATAACCATTCCACTCAATTAACTATGCTTTAACTGTTTTGCCATCGAAACAATTCGCACGAGACTACCGAATTCGCGAGGGTTTTATGTTAGTGCACGAGGAAGAAAAAATGCTTCTCTTTGCATATTAAACATTTTCTTCTTTGTAGCAATGACAAAGACATTCCAACACTTAAAACAATGGCAACCTACTTCTATTGTTTCTGCATTGTCTCTTGAAAGTGTGAGAATAGTTAAGGGCTATGAAGTTCATAAGAGACCGAAAACGACGGTAGTCTTTGAAACCTCGTTTTTGCTCGCAAAGCCTAATGGGTACCCCACTTTTCACGGGCGACGTTTTTCAATGGGCGCGTTTCTGTAATGTGTTTGCAATATGTATTTGTCACAGGATGGAAAGACAGTGACTTTACAGCTATGTGGATTAACAGCTTTTTCTGGTAAACATTTAACACAATCTCTCTCAATGATCAACACAATGATCCTCACAATAATATTGCTGAGGTAGACTTCAGTTCTGTCTTGTGGATATTTTCCATATGATCATTGCCATATTGCTAAGTTCAGACTGCTGGCCTTTTTTCTGCAACCATAACAAAAAAAAGCTACGTGGAGTCCAGGTAAGTGGGCAAAATGCTGTCATGCAAGGTGACTTTTGAGCAAAATGACCACAATTCCACCATAAGTAACCCAAAACTCCAGTCTTCAACTTATCCTACAACTGCATCAATATGATCATGTCTTTGAAAACATTCTTCCTTTACAATACTAGGTTGGAAATCTTGGTCAGGTTAACTATGCTGCTTCTAAAGCTGGTGTCGAGGGACTCACTAGGTCATGTGCCAAAGAACTTGCTAAGTATGTGTCTCATAGTTCATATCGATTTTGGGTGGGTAGCAGGAAAGTTGCAGAAAGGAGAGTATTTGTATGTTTTGCTTTCTACACTGTACCAGCCTGTAGTGCCCTAAGTTTTAATTATTTACTGGATGACAAGAGTTGCATTGATTTTGCCAATGGTTTTTAACTTTGCAGTTTAGGTTCCCAGGGACATTGCCTCTTCTAAGTATTTTCTTCTTTGGGAGTGTGGATGTATTCTCCTAACTAGCCATGAAGATTAATTAAGCTTGACCAGAATGTGAATTCCACAATAAGTCAGTGGCATAAATTAATAGTTTGCTGTGAAATTCAGGGAACCATGAACACCTGAAATTATTTCTGGACTGCTTTTGTGTTGCAAGGAAAACCCAATCAGGCATGAGAAAACTTTAGCTGCAAGTAGAAACGGTAATTAGTGTGTGGTCTTGTAGCCTGTTTGCATCTCCTGATCATATTGTGATTGGTTACAGTACAATAAACATTCCTGCAATATTGCAAGTGTTCACTGTTCTCTGGGTTAGACAGTAAATGTTACTTGCGTGTATTAAAGAAAAAATAATACTATTTTTGTTTTTCAAAGTGCTCTTATCAACTGATGTAATTTTAACAAATTGCTAACAATTTACACTGCCTTTGCCTCGTGTGTCTCAGGTTTGGTGTTAGATGTAATGCCGTTCTACCTGGTTTCATTGAAACTCCGATGACTGAAGCTGTCCCTGAAAAAGTCATAGAAAAGGTGTGCGACCATTGGATCAGTTTAACTTTTTCACTCCCAAAAGTGATCATATTTAAAATTCAACAAAATTACCAAATTTTAATTTGTTTAATGTTGAAATATAAAGCAAATAGTACCACATGAAATTACTGCCAAAGAGGTTTTTTTTCAATGGTCACACCATAGAATTTCGTCCAAAGCATCAAAAAATAGAACTACATACTAAATACATTGTAAACAGTACCATGTGAAAGTACTGCTGAATAGGTTTCATTTGAATGGTAACACGATATAGGATTTGGTCCAAAGAATCAAAAGTTAGAATTACATACTAAATAAATAGTACCATGTGAAAGTACTGCTGAAGAGGTTTCATTTGAATGGTAACACCATAGGATTTCATCCACAGACACAAAAGTTAGAACTACATACTAAATAAACAGTACCATGTGAAAGTACTGCTGAAGAGGTTTCATTTGAATGGTAACACCATAGGATTTCATCCACGGACTCAAAAGTTAGAACTACATACTAAATAAACAGTACCATGTGAAAGTACTGCTGAAGAGGTTTCATTTGAATGGTAACACCATAGGATTTCATCCACAGACTCAAAAGTTAGAACTACATACTAAATAAACAGTACCATGTGAAAGTACTGCTGAAGAGGTTTCATTTGAATGGTAACACCATAGGATTTCATCCACAGACTCAAAAGTTAGAACTACGTACTAAATAAACAGTACCATGTGAAAGTACTGCTTAAGAGGTTTCATTTGAATGATAACACCATAGGATTTCATTCACAAACTCAAAAATGAAAAACACCTTACAAGATTTCATTATTCATTCTGGCTGAAAAGGGTTCAGTCCCATGCGTTTCTAGTGACAAAAGTAGTTAACCAAAAATGTTGATATTACAAAATGATTCCTGGTGTATTCTATTTCATTTTTCTAGTTAAAGAAACAAATTCCTATGCTCAGACTTGGCCAACCATCAGGTTAGAACAGTGAACCTTTGATTTGAAGAGTTTGTGGTGTGTGAGTTTCTTTGTTTCCACATGTTTTACTTTACAGACCATAAAAGGCCATTCACAAATGAACTTAACTTGGTGCACTGGTATAGGATGGCTTATCATCTGCCATTGTTTTACTGAAATGATACTTTAGCCTCTCATCTTATTTGACAACTTTCTGTCAAAGACAGTTTTAGTTACCGCTAAATTCAACCCGGGGCACCTCTGTAAATTTTGACGGTACACTCAGGTCTTTGTTGCCTGCGCCACAGACGAAACTAAACTATGGTTAAGTCCGTCTGCGAAACAGCGCCAAAATTCTTGTGCTGTGTAGGATTTGAGTACGCGTTCTTCTTGCGTTCTACCTTTACCCTTTGCTAGTTCAGAGAGAGATACAGATGATATGCTTTCATAAACGTTGATGAAACAGTTCAAAAAGGACTTAACTTCGTCTTTTTTCTATTTCTTTTGCTTTTGTTGGTGATGAATTTTTCCGCTGATGAATTTCGTAGACGTAGCTGATGTGGTCACCTTCCTTGCATCTGACAGAAGCAGTTACATCACCGGCGCAAGCATTGAAGTTACAGGTACGGTTCATATGTCAATAGAGACCTTGAGAGTCGAGGTTTTTCGGTAGTTCCCGCAAACCGTAAACGTCAAGAGGTCACGTGACTAGTGCCGTGCCGTCGGCTTCGCTGTTTGAGGTTCACGTTTGTACGGCAAGACAACGCTGTTGGGGTTAGTGAAGTATCGCTAGGTCTTATGTGACCTATAACATCACAATCCCACGTTTGCCAAACGTAGGACATAGTGCCTTTTAGAACAACCTCGTCCCCAGGGCTTTTCCCTCAAAAAATGGGTGGGACCCGCCCCACCCATTTTTTGAGGGAAAAGCCCTGGGGACGAGGTTGCCTTTTAGAACTCTTTTGCTTATTAGTTATCGAATTCTTTTTCATCGAAACATAATTTTACAAGACGATTTTATAGCTGAAATAAACGTCAACGAATCAATTAACTTAAGTCCCAATAATGGGCAGACGGCTAACGTGAAACCGCTAACCGCAAACCGTGGTTTGCCGTTTGCGGTAAGATGGCGAAACCTCGATCTTGTAGGATCTCTAATAAGACAAACTAAAAACGCAAAAAGAGCCTGCAGTTTGGCAATAGACCATCTCCGATTTCCAAAACGTTTCCCTTTCAAAACGAGGCTCAGTGCAAAACCTTTCTTGTGAAAATGAGTTTTATTTGCAGGAGAATACATATCAATGGATTTGCCCTTAGCGTCGCTTTGAAACTGAGGTTTTCGACAACTTTGATAATGACCCTTATGTATGATTACGTCAGGTGAGCAAAATTCACCACCAAGCCTCGTTTGTAAGCAAAACTCTTCGCATTTGCACTCTTTGGGTGTGAATACCTTAAAATTCCAAAAATAAGCCCCCCAAACTCGTAACGCAAAAAACCATCGTTAAATCGCCCCTCCGAATATAAGCCCCTCCCCACTGGGGGGGGCTTGTAATTGGAAATTGCCCTAAAACAAAGCAAAAACGGTAAATTTTCTTCCAACTAGAAGGCTAGCCCAATCGATTTTGAAACGTAATTTTCCCTCCGTAGATAAGCCCCTCCGAATATAAGCCCCTCCTAAAATAAGCCCCTCATAAAGACCCAAGGCTTATTTTCGGAATTTTACGGTGTTTTTTTCAACTGTTCTGCCTTGGGAATTTATTGATGCAAAACTTAGCAACTTTTCAACTTCAAAACGAGGCTTGGTGGTGAAATTTGCTCGTCTGACGTAAACATGCATAAAGGTCATTGGCCATTTGTGAGGGTACGTTTCTGTTTTGATTTCATATTTATTTTGCCTTCTCTTTTAAGGTGGGCTGTTTATGTAAAGAAAACTAGAAGCTTTACTATGGAACTTCTTCCATTAAACGTCGCGCCCAGAGACAACCTTTTCGAGTTGTGCAGCAGCAACTTTGACGAAGAGGGAAACAAGGGCCTGGAGCACATCTTAACTGAAGTCTTGCTTTTTCCACCAGTACACATATACTCCCCCTTTGTCCGGAAATACTTCAGTTAATTGCACGAGAGTGACGGGGTGGTTGTTGCTAGACAGACAGCCAGTTAGCCATCGTTGAACTACGTTATATTTATAACGGATAATTTAAATAGTTAAATACCAAAAGTACATTAAATGAGCAAGAGCTGATGGGACAAAACTGTCCTGTCGCTGATCAAGGTTATTCGCTTTTAAGTTTTATCGCGTTTTTTAATCTCGCTTTTTAAATATAGGCTACCTTTTCTGGAGTTTAGTTCAGTGTTGCAGCCCTATCAAGTTTATACAAAGAAAGAAAAATTCGAAGTTGGTCGTCTGAGTGGCAATAGGCAGTTTCATTTCGTAGTCGTTCTGTGATGGCAAGGAAATGTACTAAAAAGTGACTTGCACGTGCAGAGTTGTTGTTTTGCTTACTTAACTATTTTTTGATTTTGAAGTTCTTGTTGCCGTTGTTGTTGCTTAACTGACCCTTCTCCAATCCACCAATCCTCGGTTCTTTCTCGCTAAAGATAAAAATAATATATGAGTAAAAAGAATGTCTGAACTTAATAGCTACCACTGTTTGTAATAGTCAAGAGTATTGATAAAACATAGTTACGTTTTTAAACTAAAGAGGAATATTATTTATTATATATTTTCATTTTCTGTAATTAAGTAAAACAAGTTGTAATTGAAAATTATCTGTATCAGTTGCGTCGTAAACTTTCAAAGTAGTGGAACCTTTAAAAAGTTGCTGTAATTATGTGTAAATAACAGGTTAAACTTCATCTAGACGACGAGCAAGCTCTGCGGGGGGGCCCTGGGTCGGGGAAGAAATAAAGGGGGAGAAGCTCTCGTTCAAGTGCCTAATTATTACCGTTTGGTACAGGTTTTCCAATCTCGACCCGCAGAGCTCTTCACCAGAGCCTTCATATCTTATGACTGTTAACTGTGTTGTTAGAACCTCAGGCAAAAGGTCCTCATTTCTCCTTGTGCCTAAAGAAAAGAACTAACGGAAAGTTCAGTGAAAGACGTCTCGGTTCATGCACAAATGAACCTGGTGTTCACTGGTAAAGCACTTTTTAATAATAACTTTACTACTTTCCAAGTTTCAGTTGGTTTTTCAAACTGAGTAAAGGCAGGATGGCTTACCATCTGTCCTTTCTTGGTCACTCTGTGGAACGACGATTGAATGGCCTGATCAGTTAAGCACAAAAAGAAAAGGGAATTGCAAGTTAGCCTACCCCTGAAGAAAGGTCCACATACTTAACATTCAGTGAAATACAAATCTCTCCAAAAGAGGAGATGGAAGTTAATTCACTATTTTTGATTATTAAGGCCAAATTGCCAGCTAGAGTATTGCATCAAAAGAGAAAAAACTGAATATGATAATTGTTATGCATCGGGTTAAAATTTACCTTGGTTCAATTTTATTTTTCTTTTAGCAGGGAATTGTAAGGACTATGAAAATGAGTTTTTACAAATGGAAAATATAATTTGAGATTAGTGGCACTTTGCCTACTCCACGGAAATCTTCAGGTTCCGTACTGAAAACTGTTTGGTCTTTTGACTCAAACAAGCATATTCTCAACCAGCTTCCAAAGGTGGCATAATAGAAGAAAAGCTTTCTTCAGAGATTGTTGTCCTCGTTCGACATCCTTTAATGACACCGCAATCGTAAGAAATTTCTATCCTAAGAAATTCTGAAGTCGTCAAACTTTCCATCTGTTGATTCTTTGTAATTGTTGTTGTTTGCTTCCGATTTGCTGTTGTTTACGATAAAATTATTAATTCTGTTGTTACTGTTCGTCTGTTCTGAGGTTCGGATTTTTCGCGAAAATGTAATACTCGCGGTGAAAATAAGCCAGGTAGTTCATCGGGCTGTCGGGCTGTTCTTGCCTACAACGCTTTATAGAAACTTGACATTATAGCCACGATTTTCCCCTGAAAATGACAAGTTCACAGCTTTGTATAAAGCAATGAGATATCTCCCCAAAATATCAAACGCAAATATCAAACGTTGCAAACAACAAAAACGAACTTTGAAAAACTGTTTTGAAAAACCACAATAATAATTCGTTTCAATCTTCTTCTTGTTTGTCTATCCATGCGTCCTTTTGTATTTGCTGCGTTTTCATACCTTATCTTAGTGTTCTGAGGCTTTATTTTTGTTTTACTCACTTTGCTGGCAGCTCTCTCTCTTTCGTGCTACAGCTCCCGTAAGCCACGAGTGTCCAATCTAGTTTTCGGTACCCTGGCAAAAAGCTCAATCTATAGTGAAGCTTCAAAGGAGGCTTTTTCTTCCATCATTCCCACCTGGCTAAAAGGTTTTGTGCACATTGTTGAGGCCAATAATCACCTTACTTTAGCATCGTTGCACATTAATTTCTGTCACGCGTACGTAGAGCCTTTCTGCCATGATACGCGCATCAAATGTCGTGACATTTCCACTCGTAAATGACCCAGCTTAGCCTGAGAAAACAACTGACATTTCGCGACGCCACCACTGGTTTCCCCTCGAAATGACGTCTGAGAAACGAACGCAGAAATTCCATACTGATGACGTGTCACTACCCAGATCTGGGTGGTAATTCTGATTGGTTAAAAATTTGCTTTCACCAATCAGAAGTACTACCAAGATCTGGATAGCGACGAAAATCAAAATCCATCTCCCTTGGGACCCAAAGTAGCTCTCACTACGGGGGTGTACACGTGTAAGGGGGTGTTTGCGTGAGAAAACTCGCACCGGCGCGAGTCTCATACTAGGATGACTTTTTGATTTCGTATCGCGTTTACTAGCCTCCCCCGCAGACATTCTTAGGCGTACGCCTTAGAATGTCTGCGGGGGAGGCTACGCGTTTACATGATGACTGGGTCATTTCATACCTCGTCATTTGAAGGTACACATGATAATAAAATACACGTGTGATTCAAAATCGCAGACATTAGGCATGCGCTACCCGTTCCAGTCTACCGGCAGACCGATTTCACACCGAAACGGGTGGTCGTTTCGCGTTTACATGATACCGCTGCGAGATTTCATACCGGAGTGAAATTCTCGCCCCGGTTCAAGAGCCGGGGTGAACTCCCGCCGGGGTGACTCGCACCGGTATGACATTTTGAGGTGGTATCATGTAAACAAATATAGAGCCATGAGAGGGAACCGGAGTGAACTCGCTCCGTGGCGAAAGTCGCCCCGGTGTCATGCAAACACCCCCTAAGTTATGGAGTGAAATACCTTGTGCAAAACTCAGGGTTCGTACAGAGCAGCAATTTTCAACAATTTTCCAGACTTGAAAAAAGTCTGGAAAAATAGCAAAAAATCTTGAATTTCTTTTAAAGCTACAACAAATAGTGTTTTATGATTGAATTTTTTTTCGTTTTGGTCAAATCTTATTCAATTTCGCCCGTATGTTTTCAGCCTACATGTATCATGAAAAAATCTTTGTTCCTGCGTTTTTTAAGGTCTCTGTTGATTACTGACCTATTTGATAACCTTGAGTCTGGAAAAAGAAATTATTGTTTTGGAAAAAAGTCTGGAAAAGTCTTGAATTTATTTTCTGGTATCTGTGCAAAGCATTAACGGTAGTTTAAAAAAAAAAGGATCAGCAAGGGATTTTAGGAAGTAAAGCAGGAATGGTGAAACAGACCGAAAAGGACTGTTGCCAGGCCTGTCCCATTGGTTCCTTGGAGAACTTCGATGCAAACGCAGGCGTCTAGAGGCTTAGAATTACGTTTACGATTATTAACGCCATTTTGAAACATGTTGCTAAGCTTTCTCTTTATTTATCATTTAATGTTTATCTTTCCTACTCAAAAGAAAAGACATTCATGCCAGGTTTATCCGTAAGGATAATTTCCTCACTTTTTATTTGTTGATTTCCTAACTTGACTAATCGTAATACTTGAACCTGATGTTTCGACATTGCCGTCAACCATGGTAATTCTACGATTCCGAATCGACAGGAGTGATCGTGGCAGTAACTCTTATGAGACCAATTTTATGGATTGTAGTAGTCGTTGAGAAGGAAATCAGAGATTTAGAGTCGCGTTTACGGCAAAAGGCTAGCCTGCGATCATGCCCTCTCCCTGTATCTCGGGAGCAGGGCATGATACATTTCTATTACAGATCACATGCAAAAAGCCAGAATCACGCCGGGCTGGCGTGAGCATGAAATCGGCACACTCGTCCGCCCGCAGTGATAACTTTATTCAGCGGCATTTCGCCCAAAAATATTGTTTTCTTCTAAGATTGCGGAACTTATCGTGAGAGTTCACGAAACTGTTGCTTCTTGCATTGCAAATGTGGATGATAAAAATCTAGCGACCGACATTGGCAATGAGGTTTTACAACTTTCAAGAGCCGTCGTCAAACATCACCCGTTTCCCGAACAACAACGCTACAAATACTATTTGGAGCAGCCATCGAGAATGTTAGCTAGAGACGTTTACAGGTGGAATAAAAGTATTTGCAGATTGATGAAACGTTCTCCGTCACTTCAGCATCCCAGGGAAATAAGACTTAGAAGAAACCTTCCACTGGAGCTCTTTGATACATTGAAGTCAGTTGTTATTGCCTTTGGTTGGTGACAAGCGTCAAAAAGTACTAGTCACGTGGAGGAATTAGTTATAACAGAGGAGGATCATTTTAAGAATCTCATATTGTCTTGGAGCAACAAGTTTCGACGTCAGTTGGAGGACATAGAAGTCCAGCTAGTGGTCGATACATCCAGGCCAGTAAAGGTGAAGTACTCTTAGAAACTAGAAATGTTTCCTTTGTATCTTAGTTATGGCCCTCATTTTACCGCGGTCGAGAATCATGACTTATTACTCCCTAATCATGACTCATTGCTCCAAGAGGGTTCAGTCTTGGGACTTTTCAGCATGCAGAGGGCAATTTTTGCCTCTTTATAAGGTCTGTAAGGAAAATATGATTCCCTCTATTTTTAACCTGTTTATTTCTAACCTCCTTGATAATGTTCCTTAAAGAGAGCCAAGTTACTTGTGTATACTGTTGTACAGAATTTAACACAGTTCAGACTGCCTACCTCTTTAAGTAATGGGAAGAGGAGGGGAGGGACTGCTACATTTATTGGGGGTAAAGAAATCTTTCTTGTTCTTTCATATTTTGAATTATTTAACTTTGTGGATCAAAATAATGGGAAGGAGAAAGGTATAACTATTTTGGTGCAGAAAAAGGTTTCAGTTTGATTTCGCCATTTACCAGCCCTCCCTACAAACAAGTAAGGGGCAGTCTGTAATTGTAAATAAACAAACTAGGTCATGATAACAAACTTTATTGTAACAATCCCCATAAATACTTTCAAGTTAACTCAACGGATTGGTTTGAAAAGTTACAGTGGTAATGGGAATGTTTATAACAGTTGTTAAAAAAGCTACAAAACAACGAAATACATTAGGTTCCAGCACACTAATAACATTGTATGTTGCGTTCAGTAATTCAATATAATTTCAACAATTTTTAGATCTCTGAGTCAATTAGTATTTGTAGCATTGTTGTCTGGGAAACATATGATGTTTGACAGCTGCCCATGAAAGTTGTAACAATTCATTGCCAATTTCAGTCGCCATATTTTTATCTTCTGCATTTGCAATGTAAGAAGCAACAGTTTCATGAAGCCTATGAAGATACACTAAGCATGTTACAGATTTCATCATCAAGTTCTCCTTTCTGTGCAGATCTAGAAACAGCCTCATAAAGGCTTGAGG
>CALNXK010000218.1:50000-60000 GCA_942486035.1 Porites lobata | reverse complement strand
ACAAAATAAGATTAGTGGGAAAAATAATTAAGCCGGCAAAGATAAACCGCTGGGCCAAGCAAGTCAGTTCTCTTTCACAGTAATTCTTTTAATCAATGTTCGTATGCTGCAGAGATTGATCCTTTACATTATCCGCCAGGGACTACCTCATTGGAATTCTGCGGAAGGGCTGTTTCGTTATTCCATGGTGTGTCGTTAGTGTAATACCTGCAACAGTAATGTATAAGAAACATAAAAATTAATAAAACACATGTACTCAACACAAAAGACTCCAGCTGGGCTAAGTGGCATTTAGCTTCATTTTACATGGAAGAGGGATCCTCCGGCTTTATCGTGGCGGAAGAGGTTTACTTATTTGAGTTTATCTCACCGCTAAAACTTTCCAATCAATTGGCATCACAAATGAAATGTAGGGTGCACAGCTAAAATAGGTTTGAAAGTTCTTGCCTTGATGACCTATGGAATCTCGGTCTTCCCTCTTTGGTCCAAGTTTAGAACCAGTGTACTTTTGTAATTCAGTCAGTGTCAGCGAAAAGCCCTCTAGTTACGGTCAAGACTCCATACACAGTCCATAATTTGTACTTTGCAGTGTTTTCGATCAATTCTGAGATCTAGATCTCCGCCATAATATTTTTGATTCGATTATCTTTTTATCAAACAAAAATCTTCCCTGGGCTGTTTGGTTCGGATTCATAACTGGAATTCTCTTCCTATTATATTCAGAAAGAAAAAAGTTTGTCAGCAAACCCTCACGATCATATTGAACCGTAGCAAATAAAAGAATATTGAATTATTTGTGCCTCATATATCAGAAAAGAGAGAAAAGAATTAAATCATTCTGTGTTGTTGTAGGGATTCGGGGCTTAGTGTTTTTTTTTTTCGTTCAAATGCAAAGTCCCGCATATGCACGGGTTGACTGATAAGTACAGAGGTGTGGTCGAATGTTAAAAAGCGGTTAATTGATATTTTACCTCAGTCATAGTAAAAGCTAACTTCAGATGTAGTCAATAATGTGGCTTTTAAGGGTAAATACTGCTTTCTATTTGGTACTTAAAAGAACCAATGCACCCAAGTTGATAAAACTGTAATACAAAAAGACCTGACAGACTTCCTATGGCTCTAATTGTCAGAAAACAATTACCTTCACTTTTCTTCACCAAAGTGAAATGACACGTCATCCCCAATCAGCATGAAAGGTGCCCACTGCCTCACTTCTGTGAAACCGTTATTTCGCATCCACTTCATGGCCCGGTGAAGACTTTCGCTTGCACTTTTCCCTTGGACAAGGTTTTCGTAGAATCTTCCTATAAACTCCTCTGTTGCTCTGTCTTGTAAGGCCCACAATGCCACCAACACTGAGCGTGCACCCGATCCTAAGAATGCTCGAGCGATTCCAACAACGCCCTCTGTTTTGATCTGTCCACGTGCGGTATGGCAACAACTAAGGACCACCAGTTTGGCTGACAGTCTAACTTGTGAAATGTCGGTCGTTGACAGTAAGTAGTCTGCTTCGTGTGGAAACTCCACTGTGGAGTCAGCGGGGGTAAGAGCAATTTCTCCTCTTTCGGCATCACCATGAGCAGCGAAATGTACGAGGCTCACTGAGGGTATTCTCTGAAGAACCGCCTGCTTTGTTGCTTGCTCTCCTATTAAAAGGTGAGATTCAGGTAGTAGTCTCGCAATCATCTCAGCTTCCCCTTTCGCGCCAGGCAATGGACAGAGATACCTTAACACTCCCTTGAAATACACATCCGTCACTCTTGGCTCACCCACAATCAATGCACCAGTTTCGCTGTGAGAGTCGGCTGGACTGTCCAGAATGAGCTTGAGAGTCGTCAAAGAAGGGACAATTCGTATCCTGAAAGAATCTGATAAATAGCGGCTACTTTCATCGTGTAATGCTGCAAACGGAACTTGGAAGAAGCAGCGATCAGGAACAACAATGATTTCAGATCCTTTTAGCAAATCACTCACGGGAGCAATCAACATGTTGTAAACCTGAAAAAGTGTTGGCGGCTCAGGGTCCGTGTATACTTCTCCCTCATCTAAAAGAGGACGCAAGGTTGAGAGGCTATCTTCCAGATTTGATTCGTTCGTAAGTTGGTTGGCTAATGAAGAGAAGAGTGATCGGTCTTCGCATTGCTCTTGAGGTAAAACGTGAAATTTTCTTAATAAGCTTTCGTTTCCAAACAGGTCATGCACAGAGATTTTGCCATGCTTGCTAACATAGCTTTCACAAAGTTTCGTTCTTCGGAAAGCTACCGGTTTGTTTTGTTTCAAAACCCACAAAAATATATTGTCATCGTAGTCATAGGAGATGTAGAGGCAGGTGCTGTTGCCATTTTTCTTAATTACTTCCGTGATGCCAGCAAACGATTGTGGGTTGATGGATATTTCTTTTTCAATGGAGTAGCGATTTGACATAAGTTCTGCTAGAGCTCTGGCCCGTCCAAGTTCAGCAGCGTGTAAAGCTTCATTGGGTTTCCCACAAGAACAACTCAATGAACAAAACAGCCGATAGGGAGACGCGTTCTTGTCAAAAAATGATATATTGTGGCTATCTTTGCTTCCCAGAGAAGTAAGCATTTTTTCGTAAATTTGAATGCTTGACCAGAGATCCGATAAGGCTTGAGATGTGTTTCCTAGCTTTAGGTAGCGAGATGGTTCTCCGTCTTTGTCGCCAATTTCTGTGTTGGTGGTAAGTGCTGTATGGAGATTTTCTTCAGCCTTGCCATATTCTCCTACATGTACAAACAGAGCTCCTACGTTTTCGTAGCATGTCGCTTCTCCGTTTCTGTTGCCAATTTGTGTGTTGATGGTAAGTGCTTTATGAAGATATTCTTCAGCCTTGGCATATTCTCCTACATTTGCAAACACACCTCCTAGGTTATCGTAGCATGCGGCTTCTCCGTTTCTGTCGCCAATTTCTGCCTTGATGGTAAGTGCTTTATGAAGATATTCTTCAGCCTTGGCATATTCTACGACAGATTGAAACACAATTCCTAGGTTTCCGTAGCATGACGCTTCTCCGTTTCTGTTGCCAGTTTCTGTGTCGATGGTAAGTGCTTTATGAAGATATTCTTCAGCCTTGGCATATTCTCCGACAGACTGAAACACATTTCCTAGGTTTACGTAGGATGACGTTTCTCCCACTCTGTCGCCAATTTCTGTGTTGATGGTAAGTGCTTTATGAAGATATTCTTCAGCCTTGGCATGTTCTCCGACAGATAGAAACACAGCTCCTAGGGTTCCGTAGCATGTCCCTTCTCCGTTTCTGTCGCCAATTTCTGTGTTGATGGTAAGTGCTTTATGAAGATATTCTTCAGCCTTGGCATATTCTCCGACAGACCGAAACACCTTTCCTAGGCTTACGTAGCATGACGCTTCTCCGTTTCTGTTGCCAATTTCTGTGATGATGGTAAGTGCTTTATGAAGATATTCTTCAGCCTTGGCATATTCTCCGACAGACCGAAACACATTTCCTAGGTTTACGTAGCATGTCGCTTCTCCCACTCTGTCGCGAATTTCTGTGCTGATGGTAAGTGCTTTATGAAGATATTCTTCAGCCTTGGCATATTCTCCGACAAATTCAAACACAATTCCTAGGTTTCCGTAGCATGTCGCTTCTCCGTTTCTGTCGCCAATTTCTGTCTTGATGGTAAGTGCTTTATGAAGATATTCTTCAGCCTTGGCATATTCTCCGACAGATAGAAACACATCTCCTAGGTTTACGTAGCATGTCCCTTCTCCGTTTCTGTCGCCAATTTGTGTGTTGATGGTAAGTGCTTCATGAAGATATTCTTCAGCCTTGGCATATTCTCCGACAGATTGAAACACACTTCCTAGGTTTACGTAGCTTGACGCTTCTCCCTTTCTGTCGCCAATTTCTGTCGTGATGGTAAGTGCTTTATGAAGATATTCTTCAGCCTTGGCATATTCTCCGACAGATTTAAACTCATTTCCTAGGTTTCCGTAGAATGTCGCTTCTCCGTTTCTGTCGCCAATTGCTGTCTTGATGGTAAGTGCTTTATGAAGATATTCTTCAGCCTTGGCATATTCTCCGACAGATAGAAACACATTTCCTAGGTTTACGTAGCATGTCGCTTCTCCGTTTCTGTCGCCAATTTCTGTGTTGATAGTAAGTGCTTTATGAAGATATTCTTCAGCCTTGGCATATTCTCCGACAGATTTAAACTCATTTCCTAGGTTTCCGTAGAATGTCGCTTCTCCGTTTCTGTCGCCAATTTCTGTCTTGATGGTAAGTGCTTTATGAAGATATTCTTCAGCCTTGGCATATTCTCCGACAGATTGAAACACATTTCCTAGGTTTCCGTAGCATGTCGCTTCTCCGTTTTTGTCGCCAATTGCTGTCTTGATGGTAAGTGCTTCATGACGATATTCTTCAGCCTTGGCATATTCTCCGACAGATAGAAACACATCTCCTAGGTTTACGTAGCATGTCGCTTCTCCCACTCTGTCGCGAATTTCTGTGCTGATGGTAAGTGCTTTATGAAGATATTCTTCAGCCTTGGCATATTCTCCGACAAATTCAAACACAATTCCTAGGTTTCCGTAGCATGTCGCTTCTCCGTTTCTGTCGCCAATTTCTGTCTTGATGGTAAGTGCTTTATGAAGATATTCTTCAGCCTTGGCATATTCTCCGACAGATAGAAACACATCTCCTAGGTTTACGTAGCATGTCCCTTCTCCGTTTCTGTCGCCAATTTGTGTGTTGATGGTAAGTGCTTTATGAAGATATTCTTCAGCCTTGGCATATTCTCCGACAGATTGAAACACATTTCCTAGGTTTACGTAGCATGACGCTTCTCCCTTTCTGTCGCCAATTTCTGTCGTGATGGTAAGTGCTTTATGAAGATATTCTTCAGCTTTGGCATATTCTCCGACAGATTTAAACTCATTTCCTAGGTTTCCGTAGAATGTCGCTTCTCCGTTTCTGTCGCCAATTGCTGTGTTGATGGTAAGTGCTTTATGAAGATATTCTTCAGCCTTGGCATATTCTCCGACAGATAGAAACACATTTCCTAGGTTTCCGTACCATGTCGCTTCTCCGTTTTTGTCGCCAATTGCTGTCTTGATGGTAAGTGCTTCATGAAGATATTCTTCAGCCTTGGCATATTCTCCGACAGATAGAAACACATCTCCTAGGTTTACGTAGCATGTCGCTTCTCCGTTTCTGTCGCCAATTTGTGTGTTGATGGTAAGTGCTTTATGAAGATATTCTTCAGCCTTGGCATATTCTCCTACATTTGCAAACACAGCTCCTAGGTTTCCGTAGCATATCGCTTCTCCCTTTCTGTCGCCAATTTCTGTCTTGATGGTAAGTGCTTTATGAAGATATTCTTCAGTCTTGGCATATTCTCCGACAGATTGAAACACATTTCCTAGGTTTACGTAGCATGACGCTTCTCCCTTTCTGTCGCCAATTTCTGTCGTGATGGTAAGTACTTTATGGAGATATTCTTCAGCCTTGGCATATTCTCCGACAGATTTAAACACATTTCCTAGGTTTCCGTAGAATGTCGCTTCTCCGTTTCTGTCGCCAATTTCTGTCTTGATGGTAAGTGCTTTATGAAGATATTCTTCAGCCTTGGCATATTCTCCGACAGGTTGAAACACATTTCCTAGGTTTCCGTAGCATATCGCTTCTCTGTTTCTGTCGCCAATTTCTGTGTTGATGGTAAGTTCTTTATGAAGATATTCTTCAGTCTTGGCATATTCTCCGACAGATTGAAACACAGCTCCTAGGTTTCCGTAGCATATCGCTTCTCTGTTTTTGTCGCCAATTTCTGTGTTGATGGTAAGTGCTTTATGAAGATATTCTTCAGCCTTGGCATATTCTCCGACAGATTGAAACACATTTCCTAGGTTTCCGTAGCATGTCGCTTCTCCGTCTTTGTCTTCGATTTCTTTGTAAACGGAGAGTGCAATTTTGAGGACTGCTTGTGCTTCCTGGTATTCACTTTTTTGGAAGTACAGTGTTGATAACATCAAGGCTGTCGTACCTTCTTTTTTTTTTCTCCTAAGATTACGAAGTAGGACTAAAAGCTTTTTGCCAGATTCTATAGCGGGTGAAAGTTTCGTAATAGCAGCATTTCCATAAAACAGCCTCTTGTTCAGCGCTATACGCACTATTGTGGCAAGTTCATGTTCATTTTCCAAGATTTTGTTGTTTAGTAGTGTTAAGCACTCGTTCCACAGCTCGATAGCCTGGACAACTCGTTTAGTGGTCCAAAGAAAATCGGCGGCAATTATGCCATGGTGAATAGCTTCTTGAACAGTGCCCATTTGGGTCTTTTCTAAAACATAAACAGGTAAAAAAACAAGACCAGAATAATTAGCAAATAGTTCTACGGAAATAGAGTTAATCTTAAAAAAAAAAATAAGGAAGCCAGTTAGAAACGTTAATAATAATAAGCTTTTGGCTTAAGAAATAGCTACGAAAACAATAAGGTTTTCTTCAAAATGTAAAGCTTTTTCTTATACGTAACGACTCTGCTGTCTTGTCAGGTGTCATTTAAAATTGTAAATTAAGCTGATGCTATCGTAGCTGTGATTCCACGAAACATTCTGTTTCGGTTAAATGGACTTACCCAGGAATACAAGGTCACAAAAGATTTCGGTTACCCGGATCGTCAGAATAAAGCTACTTACATTTAAAAGCAGTTAACTTGTTGAAGTAAATGATCATGAGTTCTGTTTGTTGAAATCTAAGTCTATAAAATATGTATCTGCATGCAGTCTTGTATTTACAAGAAATCTTTTAGTTTTTAGGTTCCTTTGCATTTTTGAAAAAGGTGGTTTCTCTTGTAGAATTTTAAGTTAGGAACAACTATATTGGAAGAATTAAAAGAACGTCTAAAAGGTTGAAAGGCATGTGACAGTACATTAAAATTCCTAACATTGATAAGCTTGCATCATTTCATTAAAAATTCGATAGAGTTTATATTGTAATATTAAGTGGCAAACAATATGTTAGTAATTTAATTGATAAGTAAAGTTGGGAATCTCCTCTGAAAGGGTCAGCAGAGCTTGCTGAGATCTCCTGCTCATGTGTAGCTACAAATACCAAATCTACATTATATTAGTTTTTACAATAATGCGCGAATAAAATAAAAATACATACATAATAATTTAAGACTATAAAGAAAACCTATCAGTAGAACGCAAATAATTATGTATAGGAATATATTACAATTAAGTTTAAGAAAGAGGGAACTTTCTATAGATAATTTGGTTTGAAAAGAGGAGGTTATAAACTCGAACGTGGGAAGTCCACAAATTATTTTGAACGCACGAGGAGCTAAGCACTTGCCTTATTATTTCTTGCATGAAGATCACATTTCATCGTCGCTTGAGGGTCCTCGGACAGACTCAAGCATATTAAGGCATGGCCTGAGGCTAATTTGCATAAAACCTTATAATGGTCATAACTTTGTGAAAATTTATCAGAACCTTACAAAATTTGGCAACCTCGGATAAAACCGGTAGATATCTGTATCACGTGACCACTCATTGTCGAGTCCAGGAAAGAAAAGAAAACTAAAGATGGGGTGGCGAAATACCACATAGTATATATTGAATACAGTATTTATGTTATTGTATCATCATTTCTCGCTTGAATTTGGCCGGAATGGTTGACCCACGTTTTTATTTAAGTGGCTGTCCACCTAAGAGCGGTCCGGCGAGTTTGGGATCGCCAGTAAACCTTCCCTTTGTCTTTTGTGGGTGAAAAGGACTTAATGAGGAATGATTAAAATCGAACTAATTTTTTTCAAAATCCTTTTTTGGGCTTCGCTACAGCACAAAACTTCTTTCCTGTCTGAGAGCGCTTTTTCAACCTTATTCCATGGCCGAAATTCGGAGATTTTAAAAGCCGCGCTTCTTCGTAACGGATAAATATCGCGAAATTCTACATAGTACAATGGATTTAGCTGCTGTTGGCTTGTTCTATGACGGAATATGGAATAACTTGACGCAAAATTAAATTAAATTAATAACATCAAACACAAGCTCCTTTGCGTTTTTTTTCCCCTCTTGACAAATTCTTCCAAAGTAAAAGCTAAAATCTCCAAAGCGGTACAAAAATCACAGGTAAAATGCACTTCACAGCAAAGATCTTACCTTATTCTGTCAGGAAATAAAGTCAAAGGTGCGGGTATCGTTCTGGGTTGGACGTGATCAAACGTTTTTAAGAGCCTCTTTTCGGCATTATTTGCATAGATTTGCCCGCTTAACGGTTCACGCACAACGACTTTAATTTAGTAGATATTTTCTCAGCAGCTGAGAATGTTGTTGTGTATCCTCAAAATTACCAACATGTGTTTTCTTTTCACTAGTCTTTTTAAGTTTGTATAAATGAAAGCCGAAAAAAATGCCATAAACTGACATTCTTGATCAACCCGTCGGATGTGCAAATCGTGCTTGTTTATAGACAGGTTGTCCATTTCAGCATGTTAAAATCTCAAACTACGTATGGTTATTAACTTCTTCTCAAATGTAATCAATCTTCAGCTTGGAAACTCAGCAACTGGCCGGTGGATGCCCTTTTTAAAATAGAAATTTACCTCATATTCCATTTGAGTTTCTTTTCCCGTTTCGAGCATTTGACATGATTTGAATTTGAATTCCTTCATCCGTGTTTATCCCTCATTTATGCTCAACATGTCGGATTCTCTCACCTCGGGGGACTTTTCTCGTGGAGCTCTTGAGAAATTATTATGAATCACTTTAAGTTTGGTGAAGGGTATGTCTGTTGTAATATTTTTCCGAGTGCGGGTAAGATTGAACGTTTGTCCCATACACGCCTTCAGTTATATGCTAATTTGCATTTTTGTCACGCAATATACCTCCTGTATCGATCCCTTTCTTTGCATAAACAAATAAAGGGTGAACCATTACCTTATTGATAGGGGGTGGGGGGAGGACGAGGACACCGAGATTAAAAAAGAATTTTACAGGGCTGGAAGGATAATATATATTATACATACAACGAAGTGCCAGAGTGGTGTCCTCATCGATAGTGCTCAAAAACGTATAAGGCGATTTCAAAAACTTATAAGGCGCAAATATCTATATAAATATATTCAAGTGCTCAATAGTTAACCTAGAGCAGAATAGAAGTAGACTGATGAAACTGGATTAAATCTTGAAAATTTGTTGCTACCCAGAGTTTCAGTTCAGTTACAGTTTGCGAGGTAATCATCAGGCAACTGCCAAAATTAACGGTTACAATCAAAGATATAGGTAAAACAGAACCGTAAATACTAGGCGTGGCGCGTGGCTCGTCGCGCTGTTTATAATTTGTAAACCTCTAATGTCTACCCTGGACAATAGAAATGAACTAATCTCAGGTTGCAGGCACTCAAAGAAATTTCTACTAAACACTGTCCTAACTTGGTTAGTTCTTGTCGCAAATTTGACATGTTGTAAGCATCACTTAAGTACGACGCGCCACGCACCTACGCCACGCCTGGCATTTATTGTTTTGTTTTACCTGATGATTCGCCTCGCAAGAGGCATGACTCACTGAATAATCCAGTCCCATCAGTCTACTTCTATTATATACATAGATATATACAACTTTATCTAGAAGCCAAAATTAATGCAGCCCCCACCCCCATCAACAATCGAACGGTCCACGCCCAAGAACACGTAAAGTGCCACATTGCTTGTAATTAAATTGATTCATTACCAGAAAAAAATCCTAACTTCTATTATATACCAGGGGTACCCAACGACGGTTTCCTCCTAAATGGATTGAGAACAGTTTTTGGGCTATCCAGAGTACTTTTAGATCTCTAGAAATGTATTCCAAGTGGAGCTAAAAAAACGTTTATCTGTTGGGTCATACTAGGGCAACCGTGAGTCTTTTTTCTCGAAAATTTTAGCTGCAATTTAAAATTTTACGAAAGTGAGGATTTTTCTGATTCCTTTCTGTATCGCATTTTCGGTTCCGAGAATTTTAGGTTTCCTTTCTCTA
>CALNXK010000218.1:0-45000 GCA_942486035.1 Porites lobata | reverse complement strand
CTCTACCCAGCGCTCCATCTGTTGCGTTCGGTCCTGGATTATCTCGCCTGTAGCAACATTTAAGGGGGCTGTTTTTTTCTGAGAAGGACCAACTGTCTGCTTGATTTCATCGTACATATGTCCTTGATAATAGCTGTCTCAACAGCAGAATGAATACTAGCACAGATTTCAGGCTAGTATTCATTTGCACAGGGTCTGTTGCATCGTTGCACATGACTACGTGCTGCCTCTAGAGCCTGTAGACAGTTTGTTCACTTGGGCAGGTCTTTTATCCAGGTATCACTTTTCTCTTTTCTTCTATTGCAGATTTGTTTTTCTTCTTACCGAAGTTGGGCATGGCTGATCCATGGACCGCATCCCTGAAGTAATCCAATCTTTTTTGGACTTTTCCAATAGAGAGGCTGGGGGAGAGATTTCTCAAGCGTAGTTATGAACTCCTCCACTTTCTGTCCATCGGGGGTCTTGCTGACGTCAAGGCATGGTTTTCACGCGGTCTTTGTGTGGTAGATTCTCTTTGCCTGTAGTTTCACTTTGCTCTACACCAGAGAATGGTCAGTATCACCTTCTGCGCTGTGAAGGCTACGTGTAAGCTTGATGCAAGATAGGATAGCTCGCCTTGTGCGGGTGTATTGGAGATGATGCCAATGTTTTGAGTAAGGTGAATCGAAAATCCCCCTGTGCGATCAGATGTTGGAATCGTCCGAGTTAAAATGATGCCCAAGAGGTTAAGAGCACTAAGTGGTGTGTCAGAGGAGGGTGATGGGTCCTTTTCATGAGTATACAGGCGTCTGTCGTCAAGCTTCGAATTTCCACGGAGTGTATTTTATTCATCTTCTTATGTGTTTGCGCTATCTGGTGAATCTCTACTCTCATGTGATAATGGTCAACTACACATACAAATACCATTAATTGTTGAAATTTTTTGAAAAAATAGCTCATATGTCAGTGGTCTGAGCGTATGTATCTTTGTGGCTTTGTGGCTTTGTGTGTTTGAATGTGCGTTGCCGGGATCAATAAAGTTGAAGATACTATCAGTTGATGCTAGGAACCAATGAGATTTTGGCATTTAAACATCAGGGGCACCCAGGCATCGACGGTTTCCTCCTAAATGCATTGAAAACACTTTTTAGGGTATCCAGAGTACTTTCAGATCTCAAGAAATACATTCTAAGCGGCGCTATAAAACTTGTATCTGTTCGGTCGTCCTAGGGCAACTTGAGTCTTTTCGAAATTACAAGGGCCTCCGTATTATTTTCCCGAAAATTTTAGATGCAATTTTAAGTTTTATGAAAGTGAGAATTTTTCTAATTCCTCTCTCCATCGCCTGTTTGAATCCGAAAATTTTAGGTTTCCTTTTTCTACGAAAAAAAGGCTAACTTGGGTACTGAAATTCGAAAAATTATAATGTATATAATCCTAGGGAATTTATTAGACATGTTACGAAAATTGTACATGAATGGAACTGTTATCTGGAAATTTTTAGCCTTCCCCAAGCTATAGAAAATTTTAGGCAAGTTTTGTTTCTTCGAAGAGGTATTTTACAGAAAACACTGTTGGGTGCCCCTGAGACATGACATTGCTAAAGGTCAAACAAGAGCACTTTGAGATCGCCATCTTGATTCTTCACCATTTTTTCGACTTTTATTACGGCTAAAAGTGTTTAGAAGCATAACATTTAAATATCTCCATGATTAAAACACTCAGTACAGTGATGCAACGCGGTTTAAGGGTTTCAGTATTTTCGTACACGTGGGTGCTGCTTCAAGATATTTCTGACCTAATTCCCGGCTATCGCGAACTGTACAACCCACGTATTTCATAATTTATATAAAAGATCATATAATTTATATCAAAGATCATGAAACAATAACTGATATTTAGATATGGACTTAAATTCGGAAGTACACGTGTGCAGCCCATGAATTGTTGTTTTAGAAGTTTAAAAGGCAGTTTATTTTTTTGTTTGAAAGCTGTACCGAGTAAGTTAATCCTGTAAAAAAGTTTTATTCTCTCGCTTACAAAGTTCAACAGACCTTCTTCGTTCCAGCAAAAAAAAACATGAATTAAGTGAACAACGTGATACATGCTTGCTGCTTAAGAGTCATTATAGTTATTGAAACGTACTTTATTCAGTAAAGATGTGTAACTTAAGTAGAAACAATAGCGTTAGGGATCGGAATAAAACTTGGAAGAAGCTAGTCGACAAAATAATTAGGTATTGTTTTATTAACTGGAAAAACATGATATTAGTAGAAATATATTTCGGCGGTTTGATAATGTTATGGGAAGTAAATAAAAGTTAGGCTATCGACCTTAACGTTGTATGAAGCATGATTTAATTGCATATGTTGTAAAGCCGAGGTAATTTCTTAAAATCGTTTGAGCAAATTTTCCAGTAAACAATTTGCGTTTTTCCACGTACGAATTGTAAAAGGGACAAAGTCCAACATCTTCACGTACAAATTGTGTGCATGAGTTATTTTTTACAATCCTGCTTACTGGATTACTATGTGATAACTCGAATTCTCTCACGTGTGAACCACAAAATGGGCAAAGTACAACACTTTCACCTGCAAACTGTAATAATAGTAATAATAGTAACTTGAACAAATGAAGACCTCTTTAGCTTTGTAACTAGTGCCTTAAGTTAAGGCTTATAACACTTTTAGAATCAAGTCGTCAGAGTTAAAGACTGTTTCATCTTAAAGTAGAATAACGATGCAACCAACGACACCAATGATGAAAATCGTAACATATCTTAGCTATTCGGTATTCAGCGATCTTATCTTAAGACACCATGAAGAAACCTTGAAACTTTTGAGTCTTCCCTTTGAGCAACGTTTGGTGAGTTGATAATCATAGAACTTTAACAATTTGTATATTTTGCACTAGATGTCCGAAGGAAAGACTAAGAAAAGTGAATCTGTATAGTATGAGGATCGACTCAGCTGTGTGCAGCGTTTCTCGTTTTCATTAATGTACAACAATACAAAGTTTAGCACAAACAATAGTCTACATTAAGGATTAAAACAGTAGATTGATGATACGATTACACTAAAGCATTCAAAATAGCTTGTGCACGTTAAACGTGCCTATGTTAGAAAATAAAGGCTAACGTCTCCTCTTTGCGATATTATCAGTAGTATAGTAGAGATGAAATGAACCCCTTTTTGTGGAGAAATCGCTTTCACTTGCGGAGGAATGCAGTAACGCTGATGACGTCATAATCCTTTGTCTTTATCCCATGAGTAAAACGCCGAGGAATTTCATTGAGATAAGGTCATGCGCTATGTTAGGTGACTCAACCCGTTGGACAGGTTTTCTGGTGATTTCTAGGTCGATGGAGGCCAGTTGCTTTTTGTTTCTTGACTAAAAACTAAGAAAAGTATTCATTGGTTGATATAATTATGGTGTCACTGAGTCGTTACGTAATTATGCAAGTTCTACTGGCTGCCGCTTTCATTGTTTAACAAATTGTTCAAATCCTGGCTCATTGATTCTTGGCTCATAAATCGTGCATATTTAATGAGGAAAAAAGGCAAAATAGCTCTTTCTACCGCGAAAAACAACTTTTCACTTTCTCCTCCCCCCCCCCTTTTTTTGCTTTTCCACATCTTAATTGGACCATGCTTTCATACTATTTTTGAAACGTGGAGGGCGTGAGCAGTTCCGTAAGAGAAGTATGGTTTTTACGGGATGTTGATAGAGAAATTCAGATCTAATTCTAACTGTTGGTAGGCCGCAGTCATCTTGAGGCGGATGACGAACGTTGTGCCTGCTCGGTGTTTTCTACTCGATATTTCAGTTTCTGTGAAATAAACGATTGACACGAATTGAAAGGCTTTCAGCAGGATTCTTTCATAGGAACCCAAAGAATGTATTCTGTAAAACATCTTTTGGAAAAGAAAAAATATTGCCTTGCAATTTCTATAGCTTAAGAAAGGCGGAAAATTTCTAGATGATTGTTCCAATCATCTATATACGTTTTGAACTATTTTTTTTCAACTTCCCTATATACGTTTTTCGGAAATTGACATATCACTTTCCAGATGTCGCCAGCATGTTTGCTAGAAAGAACACCTAAATTTTGGTTTCGAGAATAGTCACGGAAAGAGGTATCAGAAAATCCCTCGTTTTCAAAAAACGTTACTACGTTGTATAACAATAGCTAAGTGATCAGGAACCCAAAACGTAATAATGGGAAACCCTAATACATTTCAAAAGGTAAATTTGACCGGGATAACCGTGCAGAAAAAACGTTAATAAAGCTGGGTATTTTAGAATGTATGGTTAAGCTTAAATTAGCAGTTTTAAGGTATTTAGGAGAAACCAGTCTCTGGGTGCCCATGTTCTATGCAAACTGACTCTTGTTTAAGCAGGCGATTTAATTCAAAACAGTCTTGAAATTGTATTGAACTTCCCCGTGTTTCTTCGTTTATCCCTAAAACCCGGTCTTCAACTGCTTATTGTTTGCTTTCGTTTTGTAAACCCAAAATTGTAATATATCTTCTGCATGTCGTAGAAAACAGGAAAACGTGGCATTGGCTGTATATCCTGGGGCCAAACATGAGTTCAATATTGGAGGCCACACATCTTTATCTATGTTCACAACAGTATTTGCAGAAAGCCAGTTTGAGCCGCAGGTGACGAAATCATTCTCTCATGAGCCTGAATGACTCACTCGATACTTTCTCTAGGGCTCATGCAAAAATAAGTTGTACAATGAGAACTCGGCCACTTATAGCATCATGATAACTTTTAGGTCCCGTTTGAGCTTATTACGAACACTGATTTTGATTATCAAGAATGTACCACAACCAAACTGGATCCAATGCCTTCCGGACCTTGGTGGTAACGAGGTTTAGTGTTTTTTATAACTGCCCTCAATATCAAACTGATTTTTTTAAAGTTTTTGCCTTATTAAGAATAATTTCTATCAAGAATAGTTGCTTTCACTATTAATAATGAACATTGAAGTCCTTTATTTAAAGATCTAAATGTTGTCAAGTTGTTTGACATTATCACCCTTCAACTTGCATTATTTATGTAAAGCTTCTTCCTCTCTAACGCTTTAAGAAAAACCTCAAGCTAATTCTTCTTAAAAGCTACTAAAAGTTGTGAAGTATTTTAACACCATAATTCATCTGCATTTTCGTTGTTGTTTTTTTTACTTTGACATCCTTAACTCTCTTTATTTTGTTTGTTTTAGTGTTAAGTGCAGTGTGCGCGTGTGTGTTTTGTGTCTGTGTGTGTGCGTAATATCTGACCCAAATGATTATAGATAAATCACCTAAGTATGGCTTCCAGTGTTCGTTAGCTCCTATGGTTATTTGGGGCAGCCTGTACTCCTCGCCAATATTTCTGTATACTGTTGGGTACAAATAAAGTTGTTGTTTTTGCTGTTGTTGATGCCCTGGTCAGAGTCGAGTTGTGACAGCACGTCAGAGTAAAACTCTACTGAAGCCTGATTCTCCTCTGTGAGTTTAAATTTTAAGTGCTTTAGGATGTAAAAAAATTTGAAATTGTAAACAAACGTGCAAGAAACTTGACGCTTGAAGGAGGCGATTGACGCGATATTGTGCCGGCTCGACGTTTTTACTCGATATTTCAGTTTCTGTGAAATAAAATATTGATCATAATGAGGAGGACATTCACCATAATTCTGTGGAAACTGAATGCATTTATCATGATTTTCGAGATTACATAATGATTGAAATTTTTGTAGCACTTACGCAATTTAAATAAAACAGTTTAAAATTATATAGAACAATTGCAACAATCACTGTTGTACCCTTTCTTGTATTGAACTTCCCCGTGTTACTTCATTTGGCCCTAAAACCCGGTCTTCAACTGCTTATTGTTTGCTTTCGTTTTGTAAACCCCAAATTGTAATATATCTTCTGCATGTGGTAGAAAACAGGAAAACGTGGCATTGGTTATATATTGTGGGGCCAACTCGTTCATGAGTTCAATATTGGAGGCAACACATCTTTATCTATCTTCACAACAGTATTTGCAGAAAGCCAGTTTGAGCCGCAGGTGACGAAATCATTCGCTCATAAGTCTGAATGACTCACTCGATACTTTCTCCAGGGCTCATGCAAAAATAAGTTGTACAGTAAGAACTCAGCCACTTATAGCATCATGATAACTTTTAGGTCCCATTACAGCTTATTACGAACACTAATTTTGATTATCAAGAATGTACTGAGCGGTGGGTTTCATCAAAAGCCGCAAACCACAACCAAACTGAAACAACAATAGGTCCAATTAGCAAAAAAAGCAACTTTGCACGTGCAGCACACTTCTTTTGTACATTTCTTTGCCGTTGTTTTGCACGACCACAACGTGAAACTTTCAGAAACGTTTTATGGAGAAAATGTCGTACGTGTTCTCGTTCACTTTTTTTTCACTGCCGCCCATTTTCTCCTTGCATTGGTGGCCGCTAGCATTTCTCATTTTGTCACCGCCGCTACAAAATTTTTATGTTGTTCTTCCAACAAAAAAATGTCTCCTTTGTTTTTTATCTCTCGCTCTAGATCTCTGTTGCCCTTTTTCTCGTTGAGTTTCGCTGGCCTGCCGCTTTTTCTCTTTTCTCTGTCTTTCTCCTGCTCTATAGCCCAAATTTGTGGACATGACGATTAATGTAAGCTTAGTACTTTAGAAAACACGGATACAGAAACAATTTCCGCTTTCCGATTTCGTCTTTATTGACTCTTTAGTTGCCTCTGCTTTACAGGCGCGGGAGGCTATGCGATTTCCGCCAATATAACCTCGAGTTGCATTTGGGTTACCATACCTGTTGATTAAGTTATTTCACATTGGTACGCCTGTGGTGCGGACGGACGGTCGGGTCGACGGTCACGTGATTACCAAATTTTCTTGGATGGGTAGATTACCACATTTTCTTACCCATGGTGCTCCGCTGCGCGCGCTTCGCGCGAGAGCTCCGCTATGATGAACATTGAAGTCCTTTATTTTAAGATCTAAATGTTATCAAGTTGTTTGACATTATCACCCTTCAACTTGCATTATTTCTGTAAAGCTTCTTCCTTTCTAACGCTTTAAGAAAAACCTCAAGCTAATTCTTCTTAAAAGCTACTAAAAATTGTAAAGTATTTTAACACCATAATTCATCTGGCTTTTCATTGGTTTTTTTACTTTGACATCCTTAATTCTCTTTATTTTGTTTGTTTTAGTGTTAAGTGCTCATCATACGCGCGTGTGTGTTTTGTGTTTGTGTGTGTGTGTGTGTGTGTGTGATATCTGACCCAAATGATTATGGAAAAATCACCTAAGTATGGCTGCCACTTTTGTTTAGCTCCTATGGTTCTTTGGGGTAGCCTGTATTACTCGCCCATATTTCTGTATACTGTTGGGTACAAATAAAGTTGTTGTTGTTGTTGTTGTTGATGCTCGGTCAGAGTCGAGTTGTGACAGCACGTCAGGGTATAGCTCTACTGAAGCCTGATTCTCCTCTGTGAGTTTAATTTTAAATGCTTTAGGATGTAAAAAATTTAAAATTGTAAACAAACCTGGAAGAAACTTAACGCTTGAAAAAGGCGATTGACGCGATATTGTGCCTGCTCGGCGTTTTTACTCCATTTTTCAGTTTCTGTGAAATAAAATATTGATCATAATCAGGAGGACATTCACCATAATTCTGTGGAAACTGAATGCAATTATCATGATTTTCGCGATTATATAATGATTGAAATTTTTGTAGAAATTACGCAATTTAAATATAACAGTTTAAAATTATATGGAACAATTGCAACAATCTTTGTTGTACCCTTTCTTGTATTGAACTTCCCCGAGTTACTTTGTTTATCCCTAAAACCCGGTCTTCAACTGGTTATTGTTTGTTTTAGTATTAAGTGCGCATGCGCGCGTTAGTGTTTTGTGTTTGTGTGTGTGTGTGATATCTGACCGAAATGATTATAGATAAATCACCTAAGTATGGCTGCCACTTTTGTTTAGCTCTTATGGTTATTTGGGCAGCCTGTACTCCTCGCCAGTATTTTGCTATACTGTTGGGTACAAATAAAGTGGTTGTTGTTGTTGTTGATGCCCGGTCAGAGTCGAGTTGTGACAGCACGTGTGGGTATAACTCTACTGAAGCCTGATTCTCCTCTGAGAGTTTGAATTTTAAATGCTTTAGGATGTAAAAAATTTAAAATTGTAAACAAACCTGAAAGAAACTTATTAACGCTTGAAGGAGGCGATTGACGCGATATTGGGCCTGCTTGGCGTTTTTACTCGATATTTGAGTTTCTGTGAAATAAAATATTGATCATAATCAGGAGGACATTCACCATAATTCTGTGGAAACTGAATGCAATTATCATGATTTTCGAGATTATATAATGATTGAAATTTTTGTAGAACTTACACAATTTAAATAAAACAGTTTAAAATTATATGGAACAATTGCAACAATCATTGTTGTACCCTTTCTTGTATTGAACTTCCCCGTGTTACTTCGTTTAGCCCTAAAACCGGGTCTTCAACTGGTTATTGTTTGCTTTCGTTTTGTAAACCCCAAATTGTAATACATCTTCTGCATGTGGTAGAAAACAGGAAAACGTGGCATTGGTTATATATCGTGGGGCCAAACCGTTCATAAGTTCAATATTGGAAGCCACACATCTCTATCTATGTTCACAAAAGTATTTGCAGAAAGTCAGTTTGAGCCGCATGTGACGAAGTCATTCTCTCATGAGCCTGAATGACTCACTAGATACTTTCTTTTGGGCTCATGCAAAAATAAGTTGTACAATGAGAACTCGGCCACTTATAGCATGATGAAAACTTTTAGGTCCCATTACAGCTTATAACGAACACTGATTTTGATTATCAAGAATGTACTGAGCAGTGGGTTTCATCAAAAGCCGCAAACCACAACCAAACTGGATCCAATGCCTTCCGGACCTTGGTGGTAAAGAGGTTTGCTGTTTTTTATAACTGATCTCAATACAAAAACTGATTTTTTTTAAATTTTGGCTTAAGTTCTTTTTGCCTTATTAAGAATAATTTCTATTAAGAATAACTACTTTCACTATTTATAATGAACATTGAAGTCCTTATTTAAAGATCTAAATGTTGTCAAGTTGTTTGACATTATCACCCTTCAACTTGCATTATTTATGTAAAGCATCTTCCTCTCTAACGCTTTAAGAAAAACCTCAAGCTAATTCTTCTTAAAAGCTACTAAAAATTGTAAAGTATTTTAACACCATAATTCATCTGGCTTTTCGTTGTTTTTTTTTTTTTTACATTGACATCCTTAACTTTCTTTATTTTGTTTGTTTTAGTGTTAAGTGCGCATGCGCGCGTGTGTGTTTTGTGCATCATGATAACTTTTAGGTCCCATTACAGCTTATTATGAACACTGATTTTGATTATCAAGAATGTACTGAGCAGTGGGTTTCATTAAAAGCCGCAAACCACAACCAAACTGGATCCAATGCCTTCCGGACCTTGGTGGTAACGAGGTTTGGTGTTTTTTTATAACTGACCTCAATATCAAACTGATTTTTTAAAATTTTTGCCTTAGGTGTTTTTTTTTGCCTTATTAAAAATAATTTCGATTAAGAATAACTACTTTCACTATTTATAATGAACATGAAGTCCTTTATTTTAAGATCTAAATGTTATCAAGTTGTTTGACATTATCACCCTTCAACTTGCATTATTTCTGTAAAGCTTCTTCCTTTCTAACGCTTTAAGAAAAACCTCAAGCTAATTCTTCTTAAAAGCTACTAAAAATTGTAAAGTATTTTAACACCATAATTCATCTGGCTTTTCATTGGTTTTTTTACTTTGACATCCTTAATTCTCTTTATTTTGTTTGTTTTAGTGTTAAGTGCTCATCATACGCGCGTGCGTGTTTTGTGTTTGTGTGTGTGTGTGTGTGTGTGTGATATCTGACCCAAATGATTATGGAAAAATCACCTAAGTATGGCTGCCACTTTTGTTTAGCTCCTATGGTTCTTTGGGGTAGCCTGTATTACTCGCCCATATTTCTGTATACTGTTGGGTACAAATAAAGTTGTTGTTGTTGTTGTTGTTGATGCTCGGTCAGAGTCGAGTTGTGACAGCACGTCAGGGTATAGCTCTACTGAAGCCTGATTCTCCTCTGTGAGTTTAATTTTAAATGCTTTAGGATGTAAAAAATTTAAAATTGTAAACAAACCTGGAAGAAACTTAACGCTTGAAAAAGGCGATTGACGCGATATTGTGCCTGCTCGGCGTTTTTACTCCATTTTTCAGTTTCTGTGAAATAAAATATTGATCATAATCAGGAGGACATTCACCATAATTCTGTGGAAACTGAATGCAATTATCATGATTTTCGCGATTATATAATGATTGAAATTTTTGTAGAAATTACGCAATTTAAATATAACAGTTTAAAATTATATGGAACAATTGCAACAATCTTTGTTGTACCCTTTCTTGTATTGAACTTCCCCGAGTTACTTTGTTTATCCCTAAAACCCGGTCTTCAACTGGTTATTGTTTGTTTTAGTATTAAGTGCGCATGCGCGCGTTAGTGTTTTGTGTTTGTGTGTGTGTGTGATATCTGACCGAAATGATTATAGATAAATCACCTAAGTATGGCTGCCACTTTTGTTTAGCTCTTATGGTTATTTGGGCAGCCTGTACTCCTCGCCAGTATTTTGCTATACTGTTGGGTACAAATAAAGTGGTTGTTGTTGTTGTTGATGCCCGGTCAGAGTCGAGTTGTGACAGCACGTGTGGGTATAACTCTACTGAAGCCTGATTCTCCTCTGAGAGTTTGAATTTTAAATGCTTTAGGATGTAAAAAATTTAAAATTGTAAACAAACCTGAAAGAAACTTATTAACGCTTGAAGGAGGCGATTGACGCGATATTGGGCCTGCTTGGCGTTTTTACTCGATATTTGAGTTTCTGTGAAATAAAATATTGATCATAATCAGGAGGACATTCACCATAATTCTGTGGAAACTGAATGCAATTATCATGATTTTCGAGATTATATAATGATTGAAATTTTTGTAGAACTTACACAATTTAAATAAAACAGTTTAAAATTATATGGAACAATTGCAACAATCATTGTTGTACCCTTTCTTGTATTGAACTTCCCCGTGTTACTTCGTTTAGCCCTAAAACCGGGTCTTCAACTGGTTATTGTTTGCTTTCGTTTTGTAAACCCCAAATTGTAATACATCTTCTGCATGTGGTAGAAAACAGGAAAACGTGGCATTGGTTATATATCGTGGGGCCAAACCGTTCATAAGTTCAATATTGGAAGCCACACATCTCTATCTATGTTCACAAAAGTATTTGCAGAAAGTCAGTTTGAGCCGCATGTGACGAAGTCATTCTCTCATGAGCCTGAATGACTCACTAGATACTTTCTTTTGGGCTCATGCAAAAATAAGTTGTACAATGAGAACTCGGCCACTTATAGCATGATGAAAACTTTTAGGTCCCATTACAGCTTATAACGAACACTGATTTTGATTATCAAGAATGTACTGAGCAGTGGGTTTCATCAAAAGCCGCAAACCACAACCAAACTGGATCCAATGCCTTCCGGACCTTGGTGGTAAAGAGGTTTGCTGTTTTTTTTATAACTGATCTCAATACAAAAAACTGATTTTTTTAAATTTTGGCTTAAGTTCTTTTTTGCCTTATTAAGAATAATTTCTATTAAGAATAACTACTTTCACTATTTATAATGAACATTGAAGTCCTTATTTAAAGATCTAAATGTTGTCAAGTTGTTTGACATTATCACCCTTCAACTTGCATTATTTATGTAAAGCATCTTCCTCTCTAACGCTTTAAGAAAAACCTCAAGCTAATTCTTCTTAAAAGCTACTAAAAATTGTAAAGTATTTTAACACCATAATTCATCTGGCTTTTCGTTGTTTTTTTTTTTTTACATTGACATCCTTAACTTTCTTTATTTTGTTTGTTTTAGTGTTAAGTGCGCATGCGCGCGTGTGTGTTTTGTGCATCATGATAACTTTTAGGTCCCATTACAGCTTATTATGAACACTGATTTTGATTATCAAGAATGTACTGAGCAGTGGGTTTCATTAAAAGCCGCAAACCACAACCAAACTGGATCCAATGCCTTCCGGACCTTGGTGGTAACGAGGTTTGGTGTTTTTTTATAACTGACCTCAATATCAAACTGATTTTTTAAAATTTTTGCCTTAGGTGTTTTTTTTTGCCTTATTAAAAATAATTTCGATTAAGAATAACTACTTTCACTATTTATAATGAACATGAAGTCCTTTATTTAAAGATCTAAATGTTGTCAAGTTGTTTGACATTATCACCCATCAACTTGCATTATTTATATAATAATAATAATAATAATAATAATAATAATAATAACGGTTTAATATCAGTAAATCCATGGTATGGCTCTTCGCCTGATATAAAAGTAAAATGAGGAAATTACATAAATCTGAATTATGAATTTGTAAAAAGCTAGGCAATAAACAGTAAAATGCAATTATGGTACTTGATGACCGTAAATTTCTAGCATGTCTTACTTGCTCAAGCTGAAGGTTTCTGGGCCAATTATGAGAGCTTCTTCCTCTCTAACGCTTTAAGAAAAACCTCAAGCTAATTCTTCTTAAAGCTACTAAAAACTGTAAAGTATTTTAACACCCTAATTCATCTGGCTTTTCGTTGTGTTTTTTTTTTTTTACATTGACATCCTTAACTTTCTTTATTTTCTTTGTTTAGTGTTAAGTGCGCATGTGTGTGTGTGTGTGTGTGTGTTATCTGACCGAAATAATTATAGATAAATCACCTAAGTATGGCTGCCACTTTTCTTTAGCTCCTGTGGTTATTTGAGGCACTGTCGCTCCTCTATATTTTTGTATACTGTTGGGTACAAAAAAAATTGTTGTTGTTGTGCCCTGGTCAGACTCGAGTTGTGACAGCACGTCAGAGTAAAACTCTACTGAAGCCTGATATTTCTCCTCTGTGAGTTTGAATTTTAAGTGCTTTAGGATGTAAGAAAATTTAAAATTGGAAACAAACCTGATAGAAACCTAACGCTTGAAGGAGGCGATTGTCGCGATATTGTGCCTGCTCGGCGTTTTTACTCCATATTTCAGTTTCTGTAAAATAAAATATTGATCATAATCAGAAGGACATTCACCATAATTCTGTGGAAACTGAATGCAATTATCGTGATTTTCGAGATATATATAATGGCAGGAATTTTATTAGAAATTACGCTATTTAAATAAAACAGTTTAAAATTATATAGAACAATTGCAACAATCATTGTTGTACCCTTCATCCATTTAATCTTCAGCTGGTTATTGCATTTTGTCGTCGACTTACGCAGCACAAAGGTTAACCACATAGCATAGGTAGAAAGTAAGTTTTGCTTAAATATCTGTAAATGATAAAGAAAAGAAAACAAACCTGTACTCACAGGAATGTTGATTTGTCCACTGCAGTTGTGTGTGCTAGTTCATGGAAGCTCAGTTGAGGGGTGTGGCCTAGCTTTGCTTCAAGTAAGGAAATATATGGTATGACAACAGCGTTCGAAAATGAAACAATTCATCACCGGTTTTAAAATAAATGTGATAAATTTCCGGTTATGGTAAGGTTTTAAAAACTATAAATTATAAGGAATAGAAATTAAATTGTTGACGCAGAGTTGCGTATATGTCTACCGGAATGGCCGGAGAACGAGTGTTTTTGAAGCATAGGTTATGGAGGCATAGCCTATGTTTGAAGAGGGGATAAATATAGCATAGCATAGCATAGCATGACGTCAACGTTCGAAAACGAAACAACTGATCATTGTTTGACAGCCTATCAACATCACGTCAATTTACGTTACAGAAATTGTTTGGCCTTTCGGTTCGCAGAAGTTGCTTTTCTGGAGGAGAGGAGCGACCCCCCACTCCCCACCGGCCATGTATTTTTCTTTAATTTCAACGAGTGCCTTTATTAAAACGTGCGACACAAGTGTAGTTTTAAAACTACAATGTTTAAAAATACAAGCATGCTCGGTGGTTATTATTTCAGTTTCAAAACAGTTATCTAGTGGATCTATTAGGGTTTGGAGGGCCTCCGAACCCTTCTCCATGGGTCGGCCACTAAGCTAGAATAGAGCGATTTTCGTATGACCTTGAAAAATGGTTTCGGTAAGTGATCGTTATTTGTTTTATCAGCCAATGGATGAAAAGATCAAAACATGGACTCTTCGTTTTCCCACCAAAAAATCCTAATATGGAGAAGGCATTGTTCGATTGGCCAATCGTGTTGCAGTATGATGTCAAAGCGAAGTATTGATTGAGTTCTAGAAAGTTCATCGGGCATGAAGTTATCGAATATTTGGCACAAATGCCCACCTACCCCTCCCCTAAGCCATCATTTTGCCCTAAGTAAGAAGTAAGTGTTAATGTTAGCATAGGGGACGGGTAGGTGGGCAGTTTCCCAGAAACCTAAATTGATCCAGGATTTTTATGTTTCATGCCGATTCACGTGTAATATCACATACTTCAAGTCACGTTGCATCTTATCTCTTATGTAAGAAAATGCCATAAGTACAACCGAAGATAACAATAATTATTAAAAACTGAATCATTGGATAATGCAATTCTTGCATTTTGATTGGCTTAGCCGTTATGGTATATGAGCTAATATACCATGTTCTCCATATATGGTCGGTGTACGCGTCAGTTTAAAATTGGAAGCTAGCTGAGATTTTTTTTCGCGAAGGATAGAACGGCGCCCGAAGCAAATCGTTTTAATTCATTTCTTAGAAAACTAGAAATGCAATTTCAACGAAAGAAAAAAGACAAAAACAAACAAAAAAGCCACAAGAGCTTGTTTGAAAAGTTTGTCGAAAAACACATGAAAACACATGGAACTAAGGTACCTTGACCAGCTACGAAAGAAGACAAGTGTTGTTTCTTCATGATCGCGAAGCCATTCGCCGATCGAGTCACTCGCCGATAGATAACTGCAGCTTGTTTATCCGACATCAAGAATATAAATCACAAGTAACCAGCTACAAATACAGGCTATGCAGCCATTCACTAGAGCAATCGAGGCGGCAGTATAGCTTCTTTTCTCGTTCAGCAAAACCAGCTTGTGGCTTCAAACAACTTCATAACAAGCGACCGAGGTAATACCGGTAGTTTTTCTCCGTTGTTCTTACTTTTATAACTGCATCGAAAATCCAAATTCATAGTAATTTCGACGGCTGTCACTTAAAAATTCCTTTCCTTCATATTATCTGCCACGTTTTTTAAGCTGTTCTGCTGTGTAAAATCCTAGAATCACGATGAGTTTTTAAAAAACTAATGTTCATCGCACAATGTTTTGATTTTTCATTAATGCAGTCCAGGCGAGTCCGTTCGCGCGTTGACAGTTTTGATAGACGTGTGACATATCAATAGCGGAAGTCCCTTGTCTTTTCCGGTTTGTTCTAGTCGGGGCGATTCAACGAGATTTTGTGGGCGTTTTTAATAAAACAATTATTCCACTCGGGCTTGTTGGATATGAAATGATTATAGCCAACTCGGCGCTATGCGCCTCATTGGCTATCTATCATTTCATATCCAACGCGCCCTCGTGGAATAATTGTTAATTATTCCATATAGAGTTTATCTCATATTTTGTCTGGGCGACGCCCAACCAGGCGACTAGGGCGGCCCCCACGTTTCATAGACCCATTTGGCTATCGGTCCTTTTAAGTTTTTACTTTCATGAAGTACTAGAGCAGTTAAAAAATGAAAACTACACAAATTTTCACTTCGAAAAGGCTCTTCGCTTTGTGATACAGTACGCTTGATTTTCTAAGCTTTTGCGTGACGCAGCATCTAGATGGCGACCGACAGAGCTGTCATATAGGTTAAAAAGTGACTTATTTTAAGGGATTTTGCTACTTAAACAGTCGTCATTTTTTTAGGAAAGGTACTGCTTTAATGTTTATGAGTTCCTTGAGAGATGAATTTACCCTTTAATGGCAAAACTCATTGACAGATGTTTCTGTTAGTTTCCGGTGGCCATGTTGGTGCCCATCCGGATGGGTACCAACATGCCGCCTTCACAGAAAGCGCTCTAAGCTGCTGTATTATTTTGGGTAAACAATTTCTCAAAATGTTTCACGTGTGAAAAATCATTCTGACGTGAATCTAGGCGAGGGTCTTTCTATATCAACCTCATTCATTTCTCAGATTCTGGAATTTATCGTTTTATTTTTATTTTTGCTAGCGTGACTGTGAAAACCAACAATAAAACTAAACGGGTAAGCAGTGGAGTGAAGTTGGTCTGAAATCATACACGTGATTTTAAAACAACATGAGTGCGCAGAGAGAGTTCGATTTGATATCACAAGCATGATTTCAGACCAAAATTGCACGACACGAAGCTCATCAGTTACCTCTTTATTACAGCCATTTTGAAATTTCAAGACTCAGTGAGTGCCAAAATTTAATTGATCCAGTTGGTGGTTAGTTGAAAGTAAAATCGTAACGCCTTAAAATCTCATTTTGTGTGCGAAACAGAAATGATGCGATTTCTTTCATTTTCATCTGGTATTAAGTTTACACAAGAGAGGATAAAGGGGACCGAGAAGGCATCCCTCCATATACGCCCTATTCAATAGGTAATTCGTCTCGAGTTATTTTTAGAATCGGGGTAAAGTTACCCCGCGCGCTGCGTGGATGTTTCGTGGAGGTTTTGCATGACTAAACGCCGTGCAAAACATGTCGGGCAAAAGACAATGTAAGCGTAAAGAGATCGAGAGCATTCCTGAATATTGAAGCGAACTGAGTCGGCGCTCACCTGGGAAAAAGGAATCGCTAGACTCTTTGACAACCCGTGAAATCAGTTTAACTCGAAGTTGTCGTAACCTCAGTGCTTTTAATTAATAAAATGAGAAATTTCGCCGGTCTATTGAAACCGGTCGTTTGTACAATAAAGCAAGTAGGACGCCAAGTGTTGTTTTTGTTGAATAATAAAAGACTAATAAAAGAATAAATATCAAACCAGAAATTGCTCTCTTCAAACTGTAAATAATAAATGATCCTGAGAGAATATCCAGTGTGTTAAGGATTTCCCTTCTGTACTGTTAGCTCTATACAAGAGAGGAAAGGCGATTCTTTTTTAATTTCCGTTTCGCTGACTCTGCTTTAGCAGAAATCTCTCCATAGTCGTTTTCGTCGACAAAACAAATAGCACTATCGCTCTCCGCGTCTTCCGCCATTTTGTTCTGCGTCAATTCGTGAAGGACTCGTGGCTCTGAGCGTGGGTCATCCACGCAGAACACATTCGCGCTATGTGATTGGCTGTTGTCTAATCCCCCTTGGGATCTGTGATCTTAAAAATAACTCGAGACGAATTACCTATGGAATAGGGTGTGTATGGTGGATGCCTTCTCTATCCCCTTTATACTCTCTTGGTTTACACACTCTATTAACTCGCTTCATCATCTGACTTCTTTTAGTTCCTTTTACCCTGTTTACGTCTTCAGTTAAGAACTAATAAGCCAGGCCAGTCAATCTAAGCACCGGACATGATTTAACATCAGATTACTGGCATAGTATTGGAATGATCTTTTCTAAGTGTCCACATCCATTTGCTTCAATTTTATGATAATCATATTTCATCTAATTCTTCACCCTGCAGTTCACATATATGATTTTCATATATTCATAAACTCTCATCATCATCATTTCACGGGTTTGTAACGAACCAATTCAACGACCTGCTCCCAGTTGGCTTGTTGGCTCAATTGTTAAGAGCGCTGCACCGGTATCGCAGAGGTCAAGGGTTCGAATCCCGTTCAAGCCTGAATTTTTTTTAGGCTTTCTTTTCGCAACTGCAAAAGTTGCGTCTATAACTGCGATGATCATCTTTCATCTAATAAGCTAGCTGCGTTCAATTTATGCAAGTAACTGATTTTATACTTATCTTACCATAAATACTAATTTCTTAACAGATTTAAAAGACGTTTGATTTTTTGCTTTGATGCAATCTGTCTTTCATTGGTACTTGTCTGACATGTATTTAAAGTAGACAGACTGCAAATTATATTAGTTGCTAAAATATATATATCTACGTGTCGCAACTGTTCATCAGTAGGATGCCTAAAATGCGTGCAATTCCACAATAACTTGCAACACTCTCAATTTATGCCATAACACTTCAGTTTTCCAACGGTGTGGTAGCCTCGTTCATCGTTTCCAGCTTACCCTGTATCACCAAATCTCAGTTGAATCACGGGAAGTTCAGCCTTATTTGTAAGCTGTTCTCTGTTCTCCTGCCAGACATAATCATTTATGTCACAATCGCATACATAGCGCCAGCCTCGTCCCCAGGGCGCTTTTCCCTGGCTTTGCAATTGGAGGTGGGGCGGGACGAGGTTGCCATAACACGCGTATGCACATGATCGATCTAACCCGCACAAGCACATGTAAGGAGTATAATTCCCCCCTCCCCAATATGTCATTGCCTTGCCGTCGCGTGATACCCACCAACCATGCATATAACCTATGCTGCCTGGACCACTGAGAAGTTGTAATCAAGACATTCGCCCTTGATAAAGTGCTCGGCGCAGTTTGCGGATATATCGGCCAGTTTGGCCGTGAATCGCAGGACCTCGTGAAGGACTACGGGAGAACGGCAAGAAGTTAAAAGGGAAATAAGGCAATAGAAAAGAAAATTTATAAATTGTAAAAAACTTAAGCTATATAAAGAAACAAAACAAAACTACAATAGCTAAAAAGAAGACGTGACGTCAAGGAAAAGAGAAAAAAAAAGTAAAGAAGAGAGGAAGAAAAACAGGTCCTGCCTGGAATCGAACTCGGGACTTCCTGCACGCCTTACCACCATGACAATGCCAGCTGAAACACAATGCGAAGACGTTGATAATATTTTATTAAAAGCCTTTTCCCTAGAACTTCCGTCAGCGCGCCTTGTATAAAGTTGATCGAGCTCTATTAAACACGAATTCAGCGACGCTTTTCAGAAGAATGACTGCTGTTTTGACGGTGAAAACCTAACGTAAACGCATTTCATCGCATTTAAAGAACAGATGCCCAACTAAGCCGATACGATATAAACTCGCCTGCGAACAAAACGTGTTTTGCCAGGGTGTTCAGTGTTACCTCGAGTTTCGCTCATATCTTAAGGCTAATTATCCAAACTCGCTTCCTTTGCACTTAAAAGTACTTTTGGTTTGGAAATTCATTGCGAAAAGCACTTAACGACTCCTAAAACGACCGCAAAACAACCAAGCCGGCTTTGGTCATCGACGGGAAATCGCTTTCAGTGGAATTGCCTAGAAACTAAAAATGCGTCGTGACGTCAAACTACTGTATGACGTCATGGCGGACACCATCGTTTTGCAGCTTGCTAGGATCCACGCGCGGTACACCCACTGAGCGCGCGATGAAGTTATAAACTCACTCCGCTCGGCGCTTCGCGCCTCGCTTCGCTCTGAATAAATGAATAGAAGCTTTTTAGCGATTTGAGCGGTACACTTTCTTGTGATGTTCTTTGAGAATTAAACTAGTAAAACCGGTCATCTTTGGAGACTGGCCGACAGACCACTTGATACAAGTGCCCAATCCAGAGCTCTTCCCCATAACCCTCACTAAGATCTTATGACTGTTAACTGTGTTGTTGGAATCCGAGGGGGGTACTCCGGATTTGAATCGAAGTGACAGGGATGATCGAATGGGGGCAAAAATCAGCCAAACAAATTCCTAGGGCTTAAAACGAAACCCCAAAAAATCCCTGGACCAAAATTTAACCCCCAAAAAACTCCCATGCTGAATTTCGGAGCTACGAGGGAGGATACGAGGATACGAGGGAACTGCACCAATCTTTTGATTGTTTGGAATACTCAAAACAACTCCCTACTTAAATCATCTAAAACCAACAAGATTTTCCCACCCCCAAAAAATCCTTCGATCATCCCTTTCAGCCGGTGATAGGCTCCTGCCGTCACTTGAAATCCCGAGTATCCCCCCTGGGGTTAGAACCTCGGGAAAAAGAGTCTCATTTCTCCTTGTGCCTAAAGAAAAGAAATAACTGAAGGGTACAGGCGTCTCAGTCTATGCACAAATGAACCTGGTGCACACTGGTAAAGCACTTTTTAATAATTACTTTAATACTTTCCAAGCTTCAGTTGGTTTTTCAAACTGAGTAAAGGCAGGATGGCTCCCGGGGGGTGAAAGGGGTGGGGATGCTCGTCGTCTCGCTTAGTGGTGCAAATTTCGGATTTTTGTCGCACTTAGGGTGTTTTGGAAAAACGCCATCATATTTAGGCGTGAAGGTCTTGTTTAGGGTTGCACGCGAAAAAGTATAAAAATATATATAGTCCTCGTGTGTTTTAACATGGTTTCTTTTAGGGGGTCAAAAAAATGCTTGGGCCACGCCCGGATCGGTCTCCTTTAGGGGTTTAATAGGCCACTTGCAAGATGAGGTCACGTGGCCAATGCTTCCTTTAAACAATGAGTTGGAATCTTGCTGACGCTAAAAATTGATAGGGCGCATACAAATTATCTTACACCCAAAATTTGAGAGGAAACGCATTTAAGGGAGATATTTTATGGCACTTTGATTTTTCAACAAGGTAGTATGATTTGTATTGGCCGCCATGTTGGAGGGCACACTCTTGCCCTCCAACATGGCGGCCAAAACTACTTTTTGCTTATATCTTGTTAAACGTTTGATAGTTACGCTCAGATGTCCTGTAAACGTTACCACATCATCTTTTCAACATTTTCCTTGAAGTTTAAGTGCAAAACTTGTGTTCGGAAAGAGGTAATTCATAATTTTAAAAATCATGAGCTACGAACGACGAGCTACGAACTTACTCATTTTAAGAAAATGGTGCGGGCTTGAAAAGCCAAATCACTATTATTTTGTTTAAGATATGACCCACTAATCGTTTTTGGAAGGCAAAATCATATAACTTTTTTTTTCATTAAAACGATGTCACGTGACCCCTTAGTGCAAATGGCCTATTCAAAATTTCCTACGAGCATCCCCACCCCTTTCATATGCGGAGTTTCCCCCCCCCGGGGGATGGCTTACCATTTGTTCTTTCTTGGTTAGCTGTGGGGCGACGCCTAAACTTCTCAATTCAACGCGGGCAACCTTCTATCAGTCGGGTCTCTACAAATTCTTTCCCTACTGACTCTCTCTCTCTCCCTCTCTCTCCCCCTCCCTCCCCCTCTCTCCATAAGCAAAGTAGGGAACTTCGGTAACATCTTTCTCTTTTACCAATATCTACGCAGCAGAAGCGTGGTAAACCATAAAACCTACGTAGGACATGCCTCCTTTACTGGGTAATATTCACAGAGAATCGCAAGTCCTTACGTTAAAAATGCATAGAATAAGCCACCAAAATGTAGCCGAGAGGTTACAAAAGCGCCCTATGTCGTGGTAAGCACTTTTTAAAAAACTTTTAAAACAATTTCTTCGGCAAATTGTAGCTTACACCTTACCATTTATATGCTAAATTGGAGATATTTGCGCTAAAAAAAAAATCTGCCGTGTATGTGTATGACTTTTCATGTCGATGAAAGGTTTCAGGATTCGCAAAAAGCCCGTTAATTGCATCGAGAGTTTGAAAAGTCGATTATGGCACTCTGACTATATGAAATGTAATGAAAATTTCCTGGCAGTTAAAGTAATCACTTAGGTACCTAATGATGCAAAGTTGGTAAGAATCTGATGGTTTGTTATTTTTTTGTGATTTTTTTTTGTTACCCATGTCTCCAAATCAGTTATGTTACAAAAGCGCCCTATTTGCGCTAAGGTTTCAATAAGTGATACTCCCATAATTTTTTGAGAGAAAACAAAAATCATTAAAATCAAATTAAAGACAAACATGGCAGCAATAAGTGACCAAAGATTCAATTTTGTGCTTTAAAAGGGAAAGGAGTTAGAGATTCGAAAAGGTGTTTTTGAGCCTGGACGCTTTGGGCGTCCCTGTGTACGTATAAGGTTGCGAAAAAAATCTGTGAACTCTACGCAATAATTAACGATTGTATAAAGGTATAGGATAAGTAGTTTAATGAAGAGATAATTGAAGTACAGCAATTTTTTTCTCCACTTTTTTAAAACTACAAGCTGAATGTGTTGTGGTTTACTGACCCAACCTAACTATCCATTTTCCGAACTGAAGAAGGTATCTAGTTCCGGGGTAACATCAACTTCACCGTATCTGCTTCATTGGGAGCGGATCGAAAAAAATCAGAGAGCGGAAGCGGGACACTCACAGGTTATATAGATACTTTATTTACTGTGAATTCTTTACGAAAATAATAACACAAAATTTCACAGAAAAAGCGGGGGCGGTGGCCCCCTCGGCCCCACCCCTAAAAACCGCCCACGTTCATGGTAGGGGTACAAGGGAAACAGGTTTCTAAAGTGTATGGACTATATGGTATGCTTGATTATCAAACACTGTCTCTAACAAACGAAAGTCATGCATTTATATTGACTTCATGTTTAAATGGATGGTGTCCTCGTTTTTTCTTGTTGTTGTTGTTGTTTTGGTTTTTATTTATTTATTTATTTATTTATTTAACAATTTAGCCACTGAAGTTACTGTTCGAACTAGGAAAACTTATTAAGTGTCCCCCTCGATTTAGTGCCCTCCTTCCAATATGGCCTCTCCTTTTAGTCGAAATTTGAAATAAGTTTATTCGCGAGGAAATACGGTAAATAAGTGAGTCAAACCGCTAGACCGCCCATGGAGTTTATACAACTAACGTTTATTGATATTTTTAAATAATAAAAACAGCTGCGTTGAGGAAATTAAAGCATATCAATTTTACTAGGACACACTTTTCTAAGTGTTTAAGTGTTATTCAGGAAGATTTGATTTTATCTTTCCCGTCCACTTGTTAAATTCTGGACCCGCCCATAAACGTGATCATTCATGCTTGAACGCTCGCGCGCAACTGCTCGCACACTGCGCTGTATTTGTTTTTTAAATTATATATTCTTAGCAAGTGAAGAAAGAAACTATCAATGGCCATTCATGGGATATCAGGTTGCAAATCTCACAACCACTTTTACTGAGCTAGGCTCCGTAGCGGCGGCGTATTGGTAGGGGGTTGATTAGAAGTCCAAACACTGTTTAACAGACTGAATTTTCGTTTAATTCAGGATGTCTCCCAGCCCATTCCTGGGAGATGGAAAGTCATTATTAAAATTGCCACAAAGTGAACGCTGTTACCATGCGCTGTTTGATTAGGATATTGATGAGTACACTTCGGGCTCACATACACAATTCAAAGTAGACAAACTACAAGTTATATTAGTTACTAAAAATATATATATCTACGTGTCGCAACTGTTCATCAGTAGGATGCCTAAAATGAGTGCAATTCCACAATTGGTTTCGGCTCCATTAAATTCAAGGTTCCTTTGAAGCTCAGTTCAATGATCACGTGCGTGGCTTCAAATAGGTGGATATTTTGCTGTAAATTAAAGGTTCCTAAACATAGCTTTTAGAGGTATAGGCTACGATTTGCGCTCATGAAACCTACCTTTGCTAACTAGCGCATAACGTGGAAACTATGCTTATGAAGGGTAACAGGAATAAGTTTTAAAAAGTCAGATATATTGCTTTCAAAATTTAGTGTTTCTGAGTGTGTAGAGGAAAAGTTCATGAAGGAAGTTGCTCCTTTGGTAAAAAAGAAAAATTGACGATTTGATGCTAGAGACAATAACGTCGTCTGAGACGGTGAACAAGACAGACCCATTAAACGTCTGAGGACTTTAACGTCTTGTGTTTAGTGCGTCTTTAAAGACGCACGTAACAGACGGCTTTAACGTCTCAGACGTTAAATGCGTCTAGTATAAAAACGGGACGCAGTTAAGTTGGACGCTTTTATGCCTGCCCCGTCCACAAACGACAGGAAGAGTCAGTGCTTTGTCTTTTTTTTTTATAGAAAACTCTGTTATTTTTTAATGTTGTCGTCTTCTTTTATGCGCTTACACCAGATGACTTCAATGTCTCAGACGTTAAATGCGTCTAGACGACTTTGACGTCTCTAGCATAAAGACGGCCAATTATGCCTAACACATTCTGAATAGCTGATGAGGTGATATTCGGTAAAGAATATCAAAAAGTGTCAATTTTTTTTGAAAAACACAAACGTTTTGGGTTTGTGACCCTTCTTTAGTGTGAGAAAAAAAACCGTTGTACAGTACTACGCAATACTGTAGACATAAAAATGATCGCAGCGCGCGCGCCCTTAATAGCACGCGCAAGATTAGACTTGCTCAACAGTCGCAACAGTCGAGCTTTTGAGCGCGTAGCGCGACAGTGAGCGCGAAGCGCGATCGTACGAGCGCGAAGTGCGAACGAGCGAGCGAAAGTGCCGGGTCCTACCTCACCAGACCAGAAAACCATGCGAACGACTTTGAGAAAGTCTAGCGCAAGATTTATTTAATGTCCCAATTCAGATAAAACTGAAATTGATATTCAGTCCTTTAGGCCTAATGTCGCTTAGCGTGAAAATCAACTGCATCTCACGTTGCTTTCGTTTGAAAGACGAGCAATAAACTGAAATGTTGTTTTCAATGGAAGACATGCCTCGATCCCCGTTGGTCTTTTCTTTATTCACAGTCCTTAGGAAGGTGGAAACATGCTTTTAGTTAACTCATTCAAGAGTCATTCAACCCTGAACCACCCGTAACTGCTTGCGCGGATCCATGCCCCTTGTACCGCTTGTGGTGTCATCAGTTTTAAGGATCACAGAAATTTTTGACAGGGGGAAGAGATCCTTCGAAACCAAAACCAGATGAGCACTATTCAATCAAACAAGCTAAGCAGGAGAGAAACGCAATTTTTTTTGTCCCACTACCCATCAGGCTTCAGTTGTTCAAACGTCAAATAGCACTATCTAACGAATAAATCCGGATAAGGATTAGGGAAACCAATTCCGTTATGCAGTGGATAGAGATTTATTCAGTGGATAGCATTATCCATCCGTTGAGCAACTGGGACCAGCACTGCATTCCATCTAATCCTACCTTCCCAAATAAATTTTCTTACAAGTTCCGCAAACGAGAAAACGGGACAAGAAAAGCAAAAAAAGGGAGGATGACCCAACCCCGACATTTTGCTTCTTACGAACGCCTGGACCTCGAAAGCTGACATTTAGCATCAAGAACAAAAGGCTGAGAACTACAGCGTTTAGGTGATTTTAGTTTCGTTTGGGCTAAATGATATAGACGTCTATATTTTTGTCTTGGATAAAACAGTGATAAAACAGCAGGATTGGCCTGTCGTTCCTTTTTTTATATGAAACGTTTCACCAGAAAAAATGAACCTGCCCACTAGCTTTAAAACTGAAGGTGCCTTTGACAAAGATTCCATGAGCAAATGGGTTAAAAACAATTGTTAAAATAGATCATATTGGTCGGGCGTTGAGTGAAAACTGACTTTTTTTTTGCTAGCTACTTTAACATTTCATTTCCTTTTCTGTATGTTATGTGGCAAAAATGTGATTGGCTTTAGTTGCGTCAGATGGACTAGTCTAGTAAAAGACAAAAGTTTTTTTTTAATAAACCTCAGCGAGTAATTACACAAAACCGAAGCAATTCAGGCTTCTCATGATGTCCAGTCACCACAAAACATAACCTGACTCGTCGTGCTTTCTAGATTGTCAATGTTCATTTTTCAGACGTCTATAAAAGATATGGAAACAAATAATTTATATTGAATAAATTTTGACATTAAGAATAATTTTCACTCGTTTAAATAGCACAGGGTTCTCATTAGGTGGTAACTAGGCGGACTACACCCTTAAGAAGAAAGTGATAAATGTTTCCTGTACTGGCTATGTTAAAAAAGTGCCCCATTGTTACAAATGTTCCCTATGAAGTGACAAAAGTTCCCTATTAAAGTTAAAAAAGTGCCCCATTGTTACAAAAGTTCCCTATGAACGTGACAAAAGTTCCCTATCAATGTTACAAAAGTTCCCCATCAATGTTACAAAAGTTCCCCATGTTACCGAAGTGCCCTTTTTTCGTGACAAAAATGCTCTTTTTTCGTTACAAAAGTGCCCTTTTTTCGTTACAAAAGTGCCGGTTCTTATGGCTCTCTCTCTCTCTCTCTCCCTCTCTCCCTCTCTCTCTCTCTCTCTCTCTCTCTCTCTCTCTCTCTCTCTCTCTCTCTCTCTCTCTCTCTCTCTCTCTCTCTCTCTCTCTCTCTCTCTCTCTCTCTCTCTCTCTCTCTCTCTCTCTCTCTCTCTCTCTCTTTCGTGCTAAAGCTCCTGTAAGCCATGAAAATGTTCAATCTAGTTTTCGGTACCCTAGCAAAAAGCTCAATCTATAATGAAGCTTCAAAGGAGGCTTTTTCTTCCCTCATTCCCGCCTGGCTACAAGGTTTTGTGCATATTGTTGAGCACAATAATCACCTTACTTTGGCATCGTTGCACATTAATTTCTGTCACGCGTACGTACAGCCTTTCTGCCATGATACGCGCATCAAATGTCGTGACATTTCCACTCGTAACTGACCCAGCTAAGCCTGAGAAAACAACTGACATTTCGGGGTTTCCCCTCGAAATGACGTCTGAGAAACGAACGCAGAAATTCCATACTGATGACGTGTCACTACCCAGATCTGGGTAGTAATTCTGATTGGTTAAAAATTTGCTTTCACCAATCAGAAGTACTACCAAGATCTGGATAGTGACAAAAATCAAAATCCATCCCCGTTGGGACCCAAAGTAGCTCTCATTACGGGGGTGTACACGTGTAAGGGGGTGTTTGCGTGAGAAAACTCGCACCGGCGTGAGTCTCATACTAGGATGACTTTTTGATTTCGTATCGCGTTTACTAGCCTCCCCCGCAGACATTCTTAGGCGTACGCCTAAGAATGTCTGTGGGGGAGGCTACGCGTTTTCATGATGACTGGGTCATTTCATACCTCGTCATTTGAAGGTACACATGATAATAAAATACACGTGTGATTCAAAATCGCAAACATTACGCATGCGCTACCCGTTCCAGTCTTCCGGCAGACCGATTTCACACCGAAACGGGTGGTCGTTTCGCGTTTACATGATACCGCTGCGAGATTTCATACCGGAGTGAAATTCTCGCCCCGGTTCAAAAGCCGGGGTGAACTCCCGCCGGGGTGACTCGCACCGGTATGACATTTTGAGGTGATATCATGTAAACAAATATAGAGCCATGAGAGGGAACCGGAGTGAACTCGCTCCGTGGCGAAAGTCGCCCCGGTGTCATGCAAACACCCCCTAAGTTATGGAGTGAAATACCTTGTGCAAAACTCAGGGTTCGTACAGAGCAGCAATTTTCAACAATTTTCCAGACTTGAAAAAAGTCTGGAAAAATAGCAAAAAATCGTGAATTTCTTTTAAAGCTACAACAAATAGTGTTTTATGATTGAATTTTTTTTCGTTTTGGTCAAATCTTATTCAATTTCGCCCGTATGTTTTCAGCCTACATGTATTATGAAAAAATCTTTGTTCCTGCGTTTTTTAAGGTCTCTGTTGATCACTGACCTATTTGATAACCTTGAGTCTGGAAAAAGAAATTATTGTTTTGGAAAAAAGTCTGGAAAAGTCTTGAATTTATTTTCTTGTATCTGTGCAAAGCATTAACGGTAGTTTAAAAAAAAAAGGATCAGCTAGGGATTTTAGGAAGTAAAGCAGGAATTTGAAACAGACCGAAAAGGACTGTTGCCAGGCCTGTCCCATTGGTTCCTTGAAGAACTTCGATGCAAACGCAGGCGTCTAGAGGCTTAGAATCACGTTTACGATTATTAGCGCCATTTTGAAACATGTTGCTAAGCTTTCTCTTTATTTATCATTTAATGTTTATCTTTCCTACTCAAAAGAAAAGACATTCATGCCAGGTTTATCCGTACGGATAATTTCCTCACTTTTTATTTGTTGATTTCCTAACTTGACTAATTGTAATACTTGAACCTGATGTTTCGACATTGCCGTCAACCATGGTAATTCTACGATTCCGAATCGACAGGAGTGATCGTGGCAGTAACTCTTATGAGACCAATTTTATGGATTGTAGTAGTCGTTGAGAAGGAAATCAAGAGATTTAGAGTCGCGTTTACGGCAAAAGGCTAGCCTGCGATCATGCCCTCCCCCTGTATCTCGGGAAGAGGGCATGATACATTTCTTTTACAGATCACATGCAAAAAGCCAGAATCTGGACTTTTTTCCGATTGAATAGGATGATTTTCGCTGTTCCGATTGGCCAAAATGCCGCCATCCGTTAGTTGTTGTTGATTTCAGTCTGCACTTTTGCTTGTTGCGTATAAATGAGCAGTCAATACACACGCGAATTCGTTATGCGTTATGAAATTTCTGTCGGCTCAGTTTTCTTGAATTTGAAGAATGTTTAAATAGAATTAATATATCTCATCGTATACTTAAAAGTTGCAGTCAAAAATTCACCGATCACTTAAATGCAATTTGATATAGAGGAAAAAGTTACAGAAGCGACAAACGGGTTCACTTTTCAAATAATGACTAATAATCAATTCATGAATGGAATCTTGACCTGGTTTGACGGTAATTCCTCCTTCAGAAACCTGCGCATTATTCTAAGCGATCTTCGTTTTCACAACTCCTTTCAGTTCGTGAAATATGGTGCTTCAGCCTAATTTTTTTCACTGCTTTCGGCTCAAAACGAAGTCAACCAGATTTGTATAGGTAATAGCATGATTTGTAGTGATATTTGGCATAAATACCACGGGTGATATTTCGAAACTGTTATACATATTATACATATTGTTATACATTTTATTTGAGACAATTTGAAATACCTCAAGTGGCATTTATGCCAAATATCTGGTACAAATCATGCTATTATTTGTTTCACTTATGTCCAGAAATGCATGCAATGGCGAAAATGGCGAAACTGGCGAAAAATCGCCAGCTGCTGGCGATTTGAATTGGATGCCAAAAGTGGCCCCTTGGAGGCTGGCGATTTTGGCGAAAATGGCGATTTTGGCGAAATTGGCGATTTTGGCAAAAATCGCCATGCATGCAATGGCGAAACTGGCGAAAAATCACCAGCCTCTGGCCATTTGAATTGGATGCCAAAAGTGGCCCCTTGGAGGCTGGCGATTTTGGCGAAAATGGCTATTTTGGCGAAATTGGCGATTTTGGCAAAAATCGCCAGAGGGCTGGCGATATGTGGCAAAATATTCAAATTGAATGCCAAAAGTGGCCCCTTCAAAGTAGATAACTAAAGAGGTCCTTATAACTGTGAGGCAACAGTACTAAAAAAAAGTTCAAATTACTTGCCTAATAAGAGGCCCCAATAACTGTGAGGCAACATTTATCAAATACAACTGAATCAAATATATGACAAAACAGCTTTACCTAACTTTCAAACAACATTATTTTATTAAATACAAGTGAATCAAATATATCTGAAAACAACAAATGGAAGTCGTTTCAGTTAAGCTAATATGTATTTGTGCCATGTACTTCACAGGTTAAGTAAACATTTCCTTACTTTCGATGTCGCTTGACTTACCAAAAGTGATGTGATGCGCTGAAATATCACACTAGCATCATTTGCTTTTGTATGGTTCATTCATTTCAAAGACTTACAAGTCCACTAATTACTCGAGGAGAGAACTACCAAGTCCTTGAAATCATAATAATTCCTTGCCATGGACACTCTAACTTTTGAGGTTCGATGTAGACCTTAACAATCCTCACTGGTTACAATTCTCTTCACATTGGTTCCATTAAATTGTGAGGCAGCCTTAAATCAAAAGCGATTGCGAAACGCATGGTTCCTGGCTAAAAGATGCTTTCACGATAACCATTGTGCGCCCTTCATTCTTTTTTGGTTCTCCACTATACACATTATCTTCTTCCGTCGTTTTAAACTCTTCACTTTCTTCTCGCACTTACTTATTTTGCTCTTTAGAGAAACGGTCCCCTAAAAGTAACGAAAGCCGAAATGTCCAGCAGCTTGCATGCGCCATTATGAAATGTACGAATTCGCTTATTTCCACTTTATGTAAACCTGCACGAAATGTCACTTGTGCCCCATATTTCACCGCATTTATTGAACATAAACATTGGATCAAAGTAATAACTTGTTTGTCTCTTTCATAAAACATATCCCATTCAAACTAATTCTGTATCTTTTCATCAACCTAGATATATAAAAAGAGAGTGCACATGTTTGTCTCGTTCTTAAAAAATGTGTCCCATTATTGCTTTATGAGGTGGGGCCAGAAATTTAGAAAATGTATTGTTTTTTTGCGCTGAGACCACCAAACCAATTCTCAGTACAATATGTTTGCCATTAAATTACTAATGCTAATGCTCGTCGAAACACGTCACCCGGCCTTTTTACCTTCTATTTTAACAATTGCCTGAGAGTCCCTGTGAACGACATTAATCGTTTTGCTTGCATAGAGTGACCACCAAAGTCGGCTGGGAATGACACTAATCGTTTCCACTTACATAAAGTAGTTATCCAAAATCGACTATTTCAACATGGCCGCCGCGTCTATATAACAACTACTAAACCTTACACGTTCATGTTCTGTGAAACTGCAATGAACCAGCTCGTTTATATATACTTGTACGATTGAACGCCATTATAACAAACAGGATGGATATACAAGGCAATACGGACCATCTAATTATCTGAATGCGTAGCCAAGAATCAACCTGGATTCCTCATAACATATAATGTTGAACTGTCGCTATTCAAACAATGCCTACAAGCCTGGAAAATTAAGGATACCTATCTTGGAGTTTTTGGTAAGAAAGTTGCCATGAACATTACGAAGATTACCATTTACTGATAATCGAATACAACTCGTTGGCCATTCGATTTGAATTGAGCAAGAAATTAGTTGTAAGTGGTAATTCCCGACCAAACACTCTTGTCTGGGACGAATTTCAAATCACAAGAGGTTATCAATTAAAGGTAAAAGCATTAAAAACAGATTAATGACACTTAAGTTACAGTAGCGTTGTCATTATTAGTATTCAATTATACTATTGGAAACATTTTTATATTAATATGTGGTTAACTATTTGGCAATTAATAGCCATTTCAAAAGGGACCCTTTGCTATGTCATTTCAATTTGTCTTGATAAATTAGGTATTTCATCGAGTAATTTGCCATTTCTGCCAAAACACGTTTTAAGAACGAGGCCAACATGCACTCTAATTTTTTTTTTAATTTTATTTTGTGGCTGATGAAAAGATACAAGATTAGTGCACGCCATTTTCGCCAAAATCGTCACTTTCCAAAGGGCCCCTTTGGCATCTCATTTGCATTTTTGTTTATAATTTGGCGATTTCGGCGATTAATCGCATTTCCGCCATTTTCGCCAATATCGCCACTTTCCAAAGGGCCCCTTTGCCATCGTGTTTGAATTTTTGTTTACAGTTTGGAGTGTTTGGCGATTAATTGCCATTTCTGGCATTTTCGCTGAAATCGCCACTTTCCAAAGGGCCCCTTTCCCATCTCATTTGAATTTTTTTGACAGTTTGGCGATTTTGGCGATTAAGCGCCATTTCTGCCATTTTCGTCAAATACGCCAATTTCGCTAATATTGTCACTTTGCAAAGGGCCCCTTTGCCATCTCATTTGAATTTTTGTTTATAGTCTGGCGATTTTGGCGATTAATTGCCATTTCTGCCATTTTCGCCAAATACGCCATTTTCGCCGCCATTTCGCCCCTTTGCCATCGTGTTTGCAAAGGGCCCCTTTTTTCGCCATCTCATTTGAATTTTTTTGTTTATAGTTTGGCGATTTTGGCGATTAATTAATTTCGCTATTTCTGCCATTTTCGCAACATACGCCATTTTCGCCAAAATCGCCACTTTCGAAAGGGCCCCTTTGCCATCTCATTTGAATTTTTGTTTACAGTTTGGCGATTTTGGCGATTAATTGCCATTTCTGCCATTTTCGCCAAATACGCCATTTTCGCCGAAATCGCCACTTTCCAAAGGGCCCCTTTGCCATCTCATTTGAATTTTTGTTTATAGTTTGGCGATTTTGGCGATTAATTGCCATTTCTGCCATTTTCGCCAAATACGCCATTTTCGCCGAAATCGCCACTTTCCAAAGGGCCCCTTTGCCATCTCATTTGAATTTTTGTTTACAGTTTGGCGATTTTGGCGATTAATTGCCATTTCTGCCATTTTCGCCAAATACGCCATATTCGCCACTTTCGCCAAAAAGGGCCCTTTGCCATCTCATTTGAATTTTTGTTTATTTATAGTTTGGCGATTTTGGCGATTAATTGCCATTTCATCCATTTTCGCCAAATACGCCATTTTCGCCGAAATCGCCACTTTCAAAGGGCCCTTTGCCATCTCATTTGAATTTTTGTTTACAGTTTGGCGATTTTGGCGATTTTGGCGATTAAGCATTTCTGCCATTTTCGCCAAATACGCCATTTTCGCCAAATCGCCACTTTCCAAAGGACCCCTTTGCCATCTCATTTCAATTTTTGTTTATTATATAGTTTGGCGATTTTGGCGATTAATTGCCATTTCTGCCATTTTCGCCAAATACGCCATTTTCGCCAAAATCGCCACTTGGCAAAGGGCCCCTTTGCCATCTCATTTGAATTTTTGTTTACAGTTTGGCGATTTTGGCGATTTTGGCGATTAAGCGCCATTTCTGCCATTTTCGCCAAATACGCCATTTTCGCCATAATCGCCACTTTCCAAAGGACCCCTTTGCCATCTCATTTCAATTTTTGTTTATTATATAGTTTGGCGATTTTGGCGATTAATTGCCATTTCTGCCATTTTCGCCAAATACGCCATTTTCGCCAAAATCGCCACTTGGCAAAGGGCCCCTTTGCCATCTCATTTGAATTTTTGTTTATAGTTTGGCGATTTTGGCGATTAATTGCCATTTCTGCCATTTTCGCCAATGCGTGCATTTCTGGACATATCTCATTTGTTTATACTACTACCAGCAAAAGGTTTGTAATTTCCAACTGTAGGTATTTCAGTTAAGCTGAAATACCACTGCTCTAAGCCGATCAAATTGCAGAAATTTCTCATGGAGTAGTATATAATACCAGTAAATTCTTTATTATTTGCAGCTGTTAAATAAAGGTACAACAGCTCCATCACAAAAAAAAACATTAATTTAAAAAGTTTTTTAGGAAGCGCCATCTGAACATGGACATACTTAAAAATTCTCTTTTCCCTAAAATTGATTTCAAAAGAGACATTATTCCCGCCAAAATTTGATTCGCGTTTGGTAAACGCAAAGAAGCAAAAAAAAAAAAAGAAAGCCTGATCTCAGGTTAGAAAACGGGAAGCATTAGACCCAAGGCGACATTTCCTTAAAGCTATAAACTTTGTTTTTTGTGTAGATACAACAAGTGAATCGCCTTCTGACGAAAACTGAGCAAGAGTGGCGTAGTGGTGAGGGTACTTGCGTTCCTAGCCCCCCCGGGGAAATGGCCTTTATGGGGAGGCTCCGACCGAAAGGGGCTACGTTTGTTGTTGGTTCTCTTCCTTACCGAGAAGTTTTTCTCTGGGTGCTCCGGTTTTCCCCTCTCTCCAAAAACCAACCTTTCCAAATTCTAAATCGATCCGCAACGCATTGACACTTTTAAGCGAATTCTTAACAACTTCTTAGTGCTCCGTGGGAAAACAAATTACAAATTACAATTATTATTGTTTTTATAAGATTGATACCTTGGTCACGTACAAATTGACGTTGCCGTTTTCTCTCTGATATTGTAGCAAATATTTTTTGTTAAAGTGCAAATAGATAATTAAAAATAAACACTAGTGGTCTTAATAACGAAAGGCTCAATAAAGTTTCGTCGTTGAATTTGCTATCTCAAATACGCTTTATTTTCAGTTTAAAAACCTGGTGAGATTACATATATACAGATTACAATCAAACCTCCATGTGCGACCTTCTCGGATACGCGACATGCTGTTCGAACTACTAAAATTAGTTTTCCTACTCAGAGCACTTTTCTACTGAAAACTGGACCACCAAATCTTTGTATTTTAGGTGGATACTTAAAGCAAGTACTACTGTTCTATACTAACATACTAACCTATGCTCAGGCATGAAGATTATAAAATGAAATAACCTTTACTTTACAACTGGGCTAGTTTGGAGTTAGGACAAATTGGTTTCGCTAGGCTTTTATTTGACTTAATTGAGTCGTCAAACCTTATTTCATAATGCAAGGTTGCAAAACTACTGCTTCTATGTTCACAAAAAGATTGGCTCTAAAATATATACAATTCTACTAAACTATAAACCTTGCAATGTTGTTTGCATTGTAATAAAACTTCAATTTGCGATAAAAAAATCTCGTTTACATAAAAAGTATTTTTTATTTGTAGCCTTAGGGACTAATTAAGGAAGTAGGGTTTTTTTGCAAATTACCTAAAAAGACAGGGAAATTAGCTAATCCTAACGTTATTCGTGTCACAATTACAGTTTTATCATTGTCCGAGCTACCGATGTACACTTCTACATGTACAAAGCTGGTGATTTGAGCTTTTCAAGACATTTTAGAGATTAGAGTACTCAAGGTACCTACACACACACACAAAATAAGATTAGTGGGAAAAATAATTAAGCCGGCAAAGATAAACCGCTGGGCCAAGCAAGTCAGTGCTCTTTCACAGTAATTCTTTTAATCAATGTTCGTATGCTGCAGAGATTGATCCTTTACATTATCCGCCGGGGACTACCTCATTGGAATTCTGCGGAAGGGCTGTTTCGTTATTCCATGGTGTGTCGTTAGTGTAATACCTGCAACAGTAATGTATAAGAAACATAAAAATTAATAAAACACATTTACTCAACACAAAAGACTCCAGCTGGGCTAAGTGGCATTTAGGTTCATTTTACATGGAGGAGGGATCCTCCGGCTTTATCGTGGCGGAAGAGGTTTACTTATTTGAGTTTATCTCACCGCTAAAACTTTCCAATCAATTGGCATCACAAATGAAAAGTAGGGTGCACAGCTAAAATAGGTTTGAAACTTCTTGCCTTGATGACCTATGGAATCTCGGTCTTCCCTCTTTGGTCCAAGTTTAGAACCAGTGTACTTCTGTAATTCAGTCAGTGTCAGCGAAAAGCCCTCTAGTTACGGTCAAGACTCCATACACAGTCCATAATTTGTACTTTGCAGTGTTTTCGATCAATTCTGAGATCTAGATCTCCGCCATAATATTTTTGATCCGATTATCTTTATATCAAACAAAAACCTTCCCTGGGCTGTTTGGTTCGGATTCATAACTGGAATTCTCTTCCTATTATATTCAGAAAGAAAAAAGTTTGTCAGCAAACCCTCACGATCATATTGAACCGTAGCAAATAAAAGAATATTGAATTATTTGTGCCTCATATATCAGAAAAGAGAGAAAAGAATTAAATCATTCTGTGTTGTTGTAGGGATTCGGGGCTTAGTGCTTTTTTTTTTTTCAAATGCAAAGCCCCGCATATGTACGGGTTGACTGATAAGTACAGAGGTGTGGTCGAATGTTAAAGAGCGGTTAATTGATATTTTACCTCAGTCATAGTAAAAGCTAACTTCAGATGTAGTCGATAATGTGGCGTTTAAGGGTAAATACTGCTTTCTATTTGGTAATTAAAAGTACCAAACGCACCCAAGTTGATAAAACTGTAATACAAAAAGACCTGACAGACTTCCTATGGCTCTAATTGTCAGAAAACAATTACCTTCACTTTTCTTCACCAAAGTGAAATGACACGTCATCCCCAATCAGCATGAAAGGTGCCCACTGCCTCACTTCTGAGAAACCATTATTTCGCATCCACTTCATGGCCCGATGAAGACTTTCGCTTGCACTTTTCCCTTGGACAAGGTTTTCGTAGAATCTTCCCATGAACTCCTCTGTTGCTCTGTCTTGTAAGGCCCACAATGCCACCAACACTGAGCGTGCACCCGATCCTAAGAACGCTCGAGCGATTCCGACAACGCCTTCTGTTTTGATCTGTCCACGTGCGGTATGGCAACAACTAAGGACCACCAGTTTGGCTGACAGTCTAACTTGTGAAATGTCGGTCATTGACAGCAAGTAGTCTGCTTCGTGTGGAAACTCCACTGTAGAGTCAGCGGGGGAAAGAGCAATTTCTCCTCTTTCGGCATCACCATGAGCAGCGAAATGTACGAGGCTCATTGAGGGTATTCTTTGAAGAACCGCCTGCTTTGTTGCTTGCTTTCCTATTAAAAGGTGAGATTTAGGTAGTAGTCTCGCAATCATCTCTGCTTCCCCTTTCGCGCCAGGCAATGGACAGAGATACCTTAACACTCCCTTGAAATACACATCCGTCACTCTTGGCTCACCCACAATCAATGCACCAGTTTCGCTGTGAGAGTCGGCTGGACTGTCCAGAATGAGCTTGAGAGTCGTCAAAGAAGGGACAATTCGTATCCTGAAAGAATCTGATAAATAGCGGCTACTTTCATCGTGTAATGCTGCAAACGGAACTTGGAAGAAGCAGCGATCAGGAACAACAATGATTTCAGATCCTTCTAGCAAGTCACTCACGGGAGCAATCAACAAGTTATAAACCTGAAAAAGTGTTGGCGGTTCAGGGTCCGTGTATACTTCTCCCTCATCTAAAAGAGGACGCAAGGTTGAGAGACTATCTTCCAGATTTGATTTGTTTGTAAGTTGGTTGGCGAATGAAGAGAAGAGTGATCGGTCTTCGCATTGCTCTTGAGGTAAAACGTGAAATTTTCTTAATAAGCTTTCGTTTCCAAACAGGTCATACACAGAGATTTTGCCATGCTTGCTAACATAGCTTTCACAAAGTTTCGTTCTTCGGAAAGCTACCGGTTTGTTTTGTTTCAAAACCCACAAAAATATATTGTCATCGTAGTCATAGGAGATGTAGAGGTAGGTGCTGTTGCCATTTTTCTTAATTACTTCCGCGATGCCAACAAACGATTGTGGGTTGATGGATATTTCTTTTTCAATGGAGTAGCGATTTGACATAAGTTCTGCTAGAGCTCTGGCCCGTCCAAGTTCAGCAGCGTGTAAAAATGATATATTGTGGCTATCTTTGCTTCATAGGGTTTCCCACAAGAACAACTCAATGAACAAAACAGCCGATAGCGAGACGCGTTCTTGTCAAAAAATGATATATTGTGGCTATCTTTGCTTCCTAGAGAAGTAAGCATTTTTTCGTAAATTTGAATGCTTGACCAGAGATCCGATAAGGCTTGAGATGTGTTTCTTAGCTTTAGGTAGCGAGACGCTTCTCCGTCTTTGTCGCCAATTTCTGTGTTGGTGGTAAGTGCTGTATGACGATTTTCTTCAGCCTTGCCATATTCTCCTACATGTACATACAGAGCTCCTAGGTTTCCGTAGCAACGCGCTTCTCCCTCTCTGTCGCCAATTTCTGTGTTGATGGTAAGTGCTTTATGAAGATATTCTTCAGCCTTGGCATATTCTCCGACAGATTTAAACACAGCTCCTAGGTTTCCGTAGCATGCCGCTTCTCCCTTTCTGTCGCCAATTTCTGTCTTGATGGTAAGTGCTTTATGAAGATATTCTTCAGCCTTGGCATATTCTCCGACAGATTTAAACACAGCTCCTAGGTTTACGTAGCATGTCGCTTCTCCCTTTCTGTCGCCAATTTCTGTGTTGATGGTAAGTGCTTTATGAAGATATTCTTCAGCCTTGGCATATTCTCCGACAGATTGAAACACAGCTCCTAGGTTTACGTAGCATGCCGCTTCTCCGTTTCTGTCGCCAATTTCTGTGTTGATGGTAAGTGCTTTATTAAGATGTTCTTCAGCCTTGGCATATTCTCCGACAGATTGAAACACATTTCCTAGGCTTGCGTAGCATGTCGCTTCTCCGTTTCTGTCGCCAATTTCTGTCTTGATGGTAAGTGCTTTATGAAGATATTCTTCAGCCTTGGCATATTCTCCGACAGATTCAAACACATTTCCTAGGCTTGCGTAGCATGTCGCTTCTCCGTTTCTGTCGCCAATTTCTGTCTTGATGGTAAGTGCTTTATGAAGATATTCTTCAGCCTTGGCATATTCTCCGACAGATTCAAACACATTTCCTAGGTTTCCGTAGCATGCCGCTTCTCCGTTTCTGTCGCCAATTTCTGTCTTGATGGTAAGTGCTTTATGAAGATATTCTTCAGCCTTGGCATATTCTCCGACAGATAGAAACACAGCTCCTAGGTTTACGTAGCATGTCGCTTCTCCCTTTCTGTCGCGAATTTCTGTGTTGATGGTAAGTGCTTTATGAAGATATTCTTCAGCCTTGGCATATTCTCCGACAGATTCAAACACATTTCCTAGGTTTCCGTAGCATGTCGCTTCTCCCTTTCTGTCGCCAATTTCTGTGTTGATGGTAAGTGCTTTATGAAGATATTCTTCAGCCTTGGCATATTCTCCGACAGATTCAAACACATTTCCTAGGTTTCCGTAGCATGTCGCTTCTCCGTTTCTGTCGCCAATTTCTGTGTTGATGGTAAGTGCTTTATGAAGATATTCTTCAGCCTTGGCATATTCTCCGACAGATAGAAACACAGCTCCTAGGATTACGTAGCATGTTGCTTCTCCGTCTTCGTCTTCGATTTCTTTGTAAACGCAGAGTGCAATTTTGAGGACTGCTTGTGCTTCCTGGTATTCATTTTTTTGGAAGTACAGTTTTGATAACATCAAGGCTGTGTAACCTTCTTCTTTTTTTCTCCTAAGATTACGAAGTAGGACTAAAAGCTTTTTGCCAGATTCTATAGCTGGTGAAAGTTTCGTAATAGCAGCATTTCCATAAAACAGCCTCTTGTTCAGCACTATACGCACTATTGTGGCAAGTTGATGTTCGTTTTCTAAGATTTTTTTGTTTAGTAGTGTTAAGCACTCGTTCCACAGCTCGATAGCCTGGACAACTCGTTTAGTGGTCCAAAGAAAATCCGCGGCAATCATGCCATGGTGAATAGCTTCTTGAACAGTGCCCATTTGGGTCTTTTCTAAAACATAAACAGGTAAAAAAACAAGACCAGAATAATTAGCAAATAGGTCTACGGAAATAGAGTTAATCTTAAATAAAAAAATAAGGAAGCCAGTTAGAAACGTTAATAATAATAAGCTTTTGGCTTAAGAAATAGCTACGAAAACAATAAGGTTTTCTTCAAAATGTAAAGCTTTTTCTTATACGTAACGACTCTGTTGTCTTGTCAGGTGTGATTTAAAATTGTAAATTAAGCTGATGCTATCGTAGCTGTGATTCCACGAAACATTCTGTTTCGGTTAAATGGACTTACCCAGGAATACAAAGTTACGAAAGATTTCGGTTACCCGGATCGTCAGAATAAAACTACTTACATTTAAAAGCAGTTAACTTGTTGAAGTAAATGATCATGAGTTCTGTTTGTTGAAATCTAAGTCTATAAAACGTGTATCTGCATGCAGTCTTGTATTTACAAGAAATCTTTTAGTTCTTAGGTTTCTTTGCATTTTTGAAAAAGGTGGTTTCTCTTGTAGAATTTTAAGTTAGGAACAACTATATTGGAAGAATTAAAAGAACGTCTAAAAGGTTGAAAGGCATGTGACAGTACGTGAAAATTCCTAACATTGATAAGCTTGCATCATCTCATTAAAAATTCGATAGAGTTTATATTGTAATACTAAGTGGCAAACAATATGTTAGTAATTTAATTGATAGGTAAGGTTGGGAATCTCCTCTGAAAGGCTCAGCAGAGCTTGCTGAGATCTCCTGCTCATGTATAGCTACAAATACCAAATGTACATTATATTAGTTTTTACAATAATGCGCGAATAAAATAAAAATACATACATAATGATTTAAGACTATAAAGAAAACCTATCAGTAGAACGCAAATAATTATGTATAGGAATATATTACAATTAAGTTTAAGAAAGAGGGAACTTTCTATAGATAATTTGGTTTGAAAAGAGGAGGTTATAAACTCGAACGTGGGAAGTCCACAAATTATTTTGAACGCACGAGGAGCTAAGCACTTGCCTTATTATATCTTGCACGAAGATCACATTTCATCGTCGCTTGAGGGTCCTCGGACAGACTCAAGCATATTAACGCATGGCCTGAAGCTAATTTGCATAAAATCTTATAATGGTCATAACTTTGTGAAAATTTATCAGAACCTTACAAAATTTGGCAACCTCGGATAAAACCGGTAGATATCTGTGTCACGTGACCACTCATTGTCGAGTCCAGGAAAGAAAAGAAAACTAAAAATGGGGTGGCGAAATGCCACACAGTATGTATTAAATACAGTATTTATGTTATTGTATCATCATTTCTCGCTTGAATTTGGCCGGAATGGTTGACTCACGTTTTTAATTCATTAGTAATTAAGCAAAATAGGTCACATGACACTTTTCACCTGTTGATATCTTTTAAAGAAATTAAAAATCCTCTCCGTTCCGGCCACAGAAAAAATTCGTACGGTAAAATAATCATTTACACATGGTTTAAACTTACTTGTAATCAACCATTCCTACCCCATTTTGAAATTGTTTTTGAATATCATTATGACGTCACGTTTAACGTGACTACATCACTTTAACCCTAACTAATTCAACACCTCGAAAGAAAGTTTCTCGAAAGAGTTTTGCAACTTTTAGAATTAAGGCCCGGTTCAAACGTCGAATTTCACATGTGCCGAACTTAACGCGAGAGTTAAATGCATGTGAATTGCGACGTTTGAATCAATTAAATTCGACTGTTTAAGTTAAATGCAACGTTTGCCGCATCTGCGACTGAAACAGTCGAAGATTCGACTTAGGTTCGACTTTTGATTCAAACGTCGCATTTCACATGTGCCGAACTTAATGAATGAATTTTAGTGAATTATTATTATATTACTGGGAGTATTGACAGCGAAGAGAGTTAAATTCGACAAAGTTCAGTGAATTAAATTCGACGTTTGAATCAAATGCCGTATTTAACTATTTTAGTCGACTAAAATAGCAATTAAATTCGGCACATGTGAAATTCGACGTTTGAACTGGGCCTAAAATGCGTGGCCGTAGAAGAAAAACAAGTTTATCTTCGCGGGGGGCCGAAAACAAAAATTGAGCCATGCCTTAAGAGTGAGTCCATGGGTGCACCAGGCAGGTGTGCTACATGGTATCTCTCCGATTTCGATGAAACTTGGCCAGTTTAAAGGGGTCTACCCCAAAAACTCAAAATGACAAACTGGTTCATAGTTTGGATCTTTATGGTGGGAGATAGCCCACCCAACTGGTTTAATTAGATTTTTTACCAATAAAAGTGCATTAATAACAGGCAAAAGTAGGAAGCTCTCAGGAAAACTGTTTTTAACCTTTGACTATGAGGGTTTGTATATATGTTGATGCATTGTTGACGAATGTAAGGATGTAAGTTTCAGTCAATTTGATTGACGGCTTGTCAATCACCGGTCTTGAATATGGGACCACCTTTTCAGCCATTCAAATATTTGCTTATTTTGAGATCAAATATCTCTCCCTGCCAGAAAGCTATGACAATAATTTTGGTCTATAATAAACATAAAAAAACATTTCTGGGCTCTGCCTTTTTTGGGTGTCAGATGCCAATTGAAAACTGCACCTAAAACAAGCTTATTTCCACTTCACCTGTTCTATAATTCAGCAATTAAGGGCCGCTGAAGTTACTAAACCGACACTTTCCAGCCCGTTATACAAGAATAATAATCGAGGAGTTTAATGAATGCTTAAACCTTCCAGATTTTGCGAGAAATTTAAAGATTTCACACTGATTAGTAATGCACGTCACCAAAATATCGAAGGCAAAATCGTAATGTTTGTGACCTCGTTTTGACTTTCTCGCAAAATCAAAGATTGTTCTTCTCACGAGTTAACTATACAGAAGTCCTTCATTCAAGTGTTTATGGTCTTTACTGTGACAAAACCAAGCTGCTTTTAATTTCCTGGGCAGAATTTTCGAGGCCACATGGCGCGTGGTTGTTGACAAGCTTTGAATCACGCCAGTATATGCCAGTCATAAAGCAAGGTCAACTCGCACATCTAAAAACAACATTCAATGATGGGAAATTCTTCCTTCTAGCGATAAAGAAATTACGCCCTTAAAAAGTTCATTAAGTTTAGGCTACAACCTCAGAAAAAGAATAATGTTAATTTCACTTACCACCGTCGATCTAATTTGTCGATCTACGCCTAACTGTCATGCATTGCATGCTGCGTGACTAGACAATCTTTGTTTAGAATCCACTTCTTTGCCTTCCAAAGCCTTTCAGAATTTTCTACTTATATCTATAACTAATTTATCTCCCACTATCTTCATTTTTTGTTCAAATGCAAGTGGCTCGAAGATCTTTGTCAGTCTCAATCAAGATTATTTACAACCAAGTATTACGTGACAGAAAAGAAAGAGCCTGCACTGTTTTGACCAGCGAATTTCCCGCGCCTTCCCGGTAATTTAAATACATTCTAAAAAATTTTGGGTTGTCTAAACTAGAGGAGAGGATCAAAAAAAAAAAATAAGCCTAAAAGAAATAGCCGCGTTGACCAGAAATCTGCTGAAAATATGTTAGCAACCTTCTCTGTTGGAAAGCTACACTTCCTTCAGGCTCATTCCACTGGATAAGAACCCAGGAATTCGATCAATAGGAGTCAGACAAATGAGACCATATCCACCTTCTTAGGGCCTGTTTACAATAAGAGAGGGTTACCCTAGGAAGCGTGGTAACGGTTAGCTCTGGTTTACAAGAAATTTGCCTTCCTTAAGTTTAAGTTAAAGTAATAACTATGGGGAACTAGTGGACACTTTTTCTTGAAAACAGGGAAGCCATGCGATAAAATATAACATTTATTTTAGGGTAAAGTAATATAGCCAAGAAAAAATATGTACTTATGAAAACACGCTTCGCGTATTCACGTGTTCAGCTTCTGTAATCTAGCTACAGTATTTTTTTGTTACTCCTTTTCATTATCATACTAAAAATGCGGGCTGTTTTTTGGCGTCTTTTGTAGTTCGTACAGAAAAATATGCAGCCACACGAAAGCTGAACTCAGGGTTTTCTGCCTTCTTCCCTTCGCCCCGGCCCCTCCCTATCTTTAACCTCAGTTCACAGGCAGGGTTCCCTATCACTCGGGTCAACGGAGGAAAGTTGTCCAGGGTAGGTGAGTTATCCCTAGCAGAGCGTTTACAAGGCAGGTAGGGTAACCCGCTTGCCAGGGTAACCCTCCTGCCTTGTAAACGCGTCGTGTAAAAAGAAGAAAGGTGCGAGTGCCAGGGTAACCCTCTTGCTAGGGTAACCCTAGCACCATGGTTACCCTCCCCTTGTAAACAGGGCCTTAAAGGAGGAGATCATGCTGGCAGCTGGCCTCCTGCAAAATTGCATTGGCTACAGTGCGGGTGCCGAGGTCGCCATACATGCCATGGCCCAGATTTTAGATGATGATCGTACAGACGAAATCCCGTTGGTTGACGCCAGCAACATCCAAATAACTTGTCCGGAAATTTCCATGTACATCATCAACACGTACAGAAGTCCCTCGAGATTGTTCACCTGTGGAGGAGTAGAGATCTTATCCCCCGGGGGGGGGCACTCCACATATGTGCTACTGATAGGTATGTGCCACTGTGAAGGGTATGGTTTTCAAGCAGTTTACTCTAGGATAGGCTATATAAATCAGAGCGTTTGTTCATTTTTCAGGAAACTGATCAGTTGGTGTAAGATTTTATCTAGACTAGGGAAACAGCTACTCTAGGATAGGGGGGATTTGGAAAGTTTACTCTAGTATAAGGTAGCAAAATTCAGCTCAACTAGCTCTGGTATAGGTTAAGGATTCCAGGGTCCCAGCGGCACATCCCCACCCAGAAATTCCTAAAGTACCCCCCCTTGCCCCAATCTTATCCCACGAAGGGACAACATAGGGTGACCCTCTAGCCATGCCATGGTATGCGATCAACACATCCATCTTGATTCCAAGCCTGAGAGCGCGTATACCTGAAGTTAAGCAAGTATGGCTGGTTGATGACTCGGCAGGAGGCAGCCTAATGGAACTGTTATACAACTGGTATAAACTTTTTAGTCAAGAGGGAAAGAAATTTGGCTACCTAATCAATGGCTCCAAAAGTTGGCTAATGGTAAACCCAGGTAGTACAGACACAAGATCTAGCAGACGAGGCCGAGTTGATGTTTGAAAAGGAGGTCAGAATTATAACAACAGAAGGTCAATGACACCTAGGAACAGTCACTGGATCACAGGAATACAAAGACCAATGATGTAGTGGAAAAGTACAGGGTTGGAGGGAAAACATCGAGTTGCTGGCTGAGATTGTAAAGAGTCAATCACATGCCGCCTACGTCGCCTTCACAAAGGGCTACAAATAGAAAAATCCATATTTTATGCGTACAACTGAGTCTTTTAAAGACTATATGGAACCAATTGAGGAAGCGATTAATGATATTTTCCTTCCAGTTCTTTTTCGCCAGACGGAGCCCCTCCCTGATGAGTTGCGAGAACTATTTGCCCTGGGGGTCTAGGTATACCAGACCTGAAAGCTGAAGTCTCACAGCAGTACGCTGCCTCAAAGTTAATGATAGCACCGCAGGTAGTAGCTAGACTTGCTAAGATCAACAATGCAGGCCAGAGACAATGGTGCAAGCTCGTGGCTCAACGCCGTAGCCCTTGAAGAGCAGGACCTGACATTGAATAGGCAAAAATTTAGGGACTCTCTACTCTTGCATTACAATCTGTAACTAGTGGACTTGCCGAGCCATTGCGAGTGTGGAGATTGATTCACAGTCAGCCACGCCCTGTCTTGTAAGAAGACGGATTTTGTTGCACAAAGACATGATGGCATCCAAAACCTTCTCACATCTCTGCTCAGCAAAATCTGCAAGGATGTTGATGTCGATGTCGATGTCGATGTCGTATTCTTTTTTAAGTTGTAGCCTAAACTTAATTAACTTTTTAAGAGCGTAATTTCTTTATTG